>JAMKCH010012262.1:0-57012 GCA_023653785.1 Ophioderma brevispina
TAGTTGAAAACGGTAGGCAAAATGGGGTATAAAAAACTTCAGCCACTTGACAGATTATCTTGATGCAAAACTTACAAGATTGTAAATAAATAACAACTTGGCATTTCTCAACGATTCTTTTATCTTAAGCCATTGGAAAAATTTGACGAAATAAATTGCTCCAAGAATTAAAGTGTTTCTAAACTCAAACTGTTACTGGTAATACAGCTAATTCATGAACTTTACTTTTGACAAAAGATGTTTAAATTACTCCAGTAAAAAAGGACATGCACCACGGCATACAGAAACCATTGATCTTGACCAACTTTAATTGCTACCATACCTGCTAACACTGAATTTACACAATCGCTAATTTCCTTAGATGGAAACATCTCGGTAGGAAATTCAGACTAATCATCTGGATATACAAATAGTCATATATACATCAAAGATATCCGGTCACACAGGAACCATGCCTATGATGGCGGGTACATAATGGGGAAGAAGCTGGTATCCAGGAAGCTTATACTACAATTAAATTGAATTTCAGAAATGTGGGATTTTTTGGGTTGTGTAACCTCCCTACAAAAAAAGGTCTTGTAAACTCAGGGTGCAAAAACAAGATGGCAAATTAACTGGGTACTACAGGCCGATTAGATCAGTGGTTATAGCGTGTATATCTTGTAATGAGCCAATGGCGGCACAGACCTCTTTTTTGGGGGGGGGGGGCGTGCGGCAGGGCAAACATGGCAAAAAAAAAAAAAAAAAGTTTGAAATGGGGGGGGGGAAAGTGAAATTTGGGGGGGCAAAAAGTTGAAATTCTGGGTTTTTTAAGTATGAAATATTTGGAAGGATTTACCAATTTGGCCAAATCGCTGATTTTTCCCAAATTGGTGCATTGTGGCCTTAATCTCAAATTTTATGCCAAAAAAATCCTCATTTTCTTTCGTCCGGAGGGGGGGAGAAACTGGGGGGGACACAATAAAAAAATTTGGAGCCGCAGCTGCAATGAGCCAATCAGAGATTGCCGTAAGAAAGGTGGAAGAACTTGGGAAAATTGGGTTTTAAACGAACTGGACTTATCCATATTCCAATGGCAAGGTATGACATCAAAATATCCCATGCTGCCTCGCTGAATGGTTCATGCTACATTACAGACCGGCTTTCTGTGGACAATTCTTATTCAGTGGGTGGGGTTTGTAAGCAAACCCGCAAAATCAGTGGTTGTTTGCCTATCTAATATGAGGACGATTATGAATAGTGGCGTCATGCACAAGTGGTTACGCGCGCGTGTATTATAAAGTACGCATGCACGCAGGGGGCGAGTGACGGGTTGTTCATTTTGACCGGGGGGGAATATTTTTGCCTTTTAAAACTAATACTATTGAATAAAAAATATCTCGGATGATTAAAACACCTAACTAACTCAAAATATGGAATGCCCATCCATGAGGAATAGATATTAGATAGCTAAACAACAAATCCTATCTTTTATTCCTAATTAATCATACACTCATTTCAATAACAGTTTAAAAGCAGCTTCCAGTATGTCAGTTCTAGCCCTCTCAACCTACCACCATTCTAACATTTTGCCAATTGGCTGAAATAATAGTGCAAGTTCCACGGACCAATCAGCAAATGTTACTCTTAAAGTGACTCAGAGATTTCGAAAATATATTTGTGGTTGTTTATTGTAGCAATTTAAAATAGTCAACTAGAACTAAAGATAACTCAACCTAAAATGCTCAATTCCAAAAGTTAGAGCTGAATCGGATTTTTGATTTTCATGCAGTCAACATTAGTACAGTATAAGTGCATAGGATACCGTGTATAACAATTTCCGGATCCAGAATTTTTAACAACGGTTGCGATTTTTAAATGATAGGACTTCGTTTGAGCTTTGTTATTCACACAGGATATTATATTGGACAAGTATATGTAAAAAAACACAATTTCAAAATTGAGGGCGCCCTCCCCGGGAAATCTCTGAGTCAGTCTTTAAGATGAAACAGCTTTGTACTCCCAATAGGTATTCGAACCTAGACATGAGCCAGCTACCAGACAGTTACAGACCCTTGTGTGAATTCAACATACTCACTTAGGGACACTAGAAACCACCTAATTTCACAAGCAATTTTCAGAGAAATTCCCAATTTGTAAAAATTGCTGCAAATCAATTTCTTAAAACAACCACCACATGTACAGGAACAGAAATTAAAAGACATCGCCACAAACTTTATGGTGTACTCTTACTTTTGTTAAAGAGTATTTTTCTGGGGACACACTTTAAAAGTGATTGCAGAATAGAATCGCCTCCATCAGACTGTGTGAGAGTCCACAGCAGACCGCGTCCAATTACCATTGTATGGCATAACACCGGTTGGTGTGGTGTGCATGCGCACGCTAACGACCTTATTTTTCCTGGCTTCCTACTCATGGCCAAATGCATATACTGAGTAATTGGAGGTTCCAAATAAGTGGCTAGTTTTAGAGCTACACACGGCTGGCAATCTAACTGCTATTTAGTGTTCGGCCTAGTGCCCACCATTGTCAGTAAATTGAATTGATTTCCTTATTTGTCCTCTCCGTTTCAGTTTAGCAGTTTACGAATCAAGAGCAGAGGGTGTTTTGAGTCAATCCCACAATGCACCAGTTTTGGGAAATTTCACCTCAATGGGGTCATGTGATCACATAAAAATCCTATTCTTAACACATAAAAAAACGTGACTTTAACGCTCATTTTAGTCCACAAAGCATTAGTACTTAGGGATTTTTTTGCATGATTATATAAGGTCTTGTGGTTCTTCAACTTTGTGAGCACTTTTTATCCCTAAGTACTGACGCGTGTTTAGTACAGTACGGTATAGGCACATTGCTATGCATCATGGGATTGATTCAAAACACCCTCTGAATCAAGAGGAAGCCGATAGTGCTTTCATCTAGTATGAGACAAAAGGCTACGAAAGTCCAGTTTTATTTTTAACCCCTGAGGTCTACCGGCCGATTTGATTGGTTATACATTGGCTAGATACACTAAATAACCCAATCAGAACATGGTAAGAAAATCTTAAATGTTGTACAGATATATGGCAGGTCTATTTTGATTGGTTATTCCAAGGTCATATCCTGATATATCAAGTAATGAGCCAATCAGAGATACTGTAAGAAAGGTGGTAGACCTCAGGGGGTTAAAGTACTTGGTATTAAGATGACTTGAACAAATTATCATCTTTCTTAATTCAGCTTGGGAGTTGGGAAATAAGGGTTGTTTTCTGGGATAAAAGAAAAAGAAAAAAAAATTGTGGTAGCTGGTAAGATAATGGATCATGATTACATTGGCTTGGATTGGTTTAGCTTGGATATATGGTTAGTATATTGAAATTACCTACTGCTGTTTGATTTGTCATATATTACATAAAGGATGCACCAGAGAAGAAATTAGCAATATTCCTATTGTTATTTTGGCCTTGGGATGGAACATTTTCATCACCAGCAAAATGCCACATTTCAAATGATACACACTCAACTTTTCACTATGTTGAGATTTTGGATGTTGGATGTTCTAATCAACTAAAACTAAAATAATGTCGTAAGTGCAATAGCTGCCATTTTACAGAAATTCCCTCCAAACATAATACTATGCCAAGTCTTTGGTCAGTGGCTCTTGAAATGGTTATTCAGACAACAGATTTGCTCAAAGAAGCATTTCAAGAACCACTGACTTGAAGAAAGTTGAATTGAGTTATTCTAACACATGGCAGCACACAGAATCCGATGTATCACATCACATGGCAGCTATTGCGGTCATGACCTTCTTGCTCTCACACGACAATTTGTTTTGTCAGATTTCTCCAAAAATCAAACATCATTACTTCAGTATTACTTCCCATGACTAGAAATTAATTTTTCGTTTTCTCCCTCTTCTTTTTATCATAAAGTACCATTTTGTAATGTTAGCACCCTTTTGTGTATGGTTGAATAAACATACTCGCAGAAGCTTAAATTAAAAATATCAGCTGATTCGGACAGTGCATTGAGCAAAAGCTTGTATCCCAATGCCCGATGCATGGACCACTGTGGTATCATTTTTGTGTTTACATAGAAATTACAAATTTCATGCACAGAAGATCTAATCTGAAGATGAGGTTGGCCATAAATAAGATACATGAAGCAATAAAACCACATTCTTTAAGATGCACGCCCTCTATTTTTCTTGATGTTGAGATTTTGGTATGGTTGGATTTTTAAATTAAGAAACGAGGATCTTGATCTTAATTAAGGTTGATTTTTTTTTCATCAAGCATCAGCATGGCGGGAAAAAAGTTGGTTAATCTAGGAGGAGGAAGCTTCTTCTTTCCAGGAAAATTTTGATGATTTGGAGGGAATAGTGGGTTTTTGGATAAAGAAATACATTAAAAATTATTGGAATTATGTGGGAAATGTGACTCGCTTGCTGGGAAAAGTGCATTTTTCCAGCCCTGAGCATCAGCAATATGACTTAAATATACATCTCAAGAGTGTATAACCTTAACACCCTTTCTTGTCTCTAGCCTATTGCCAGGAGTAAGGAAGGAGTAAAGGGATGGAAGCAGGGGGTGACACTGTGTACAAATGCCCATAGACGATTCGCAGACATAGTAATGCAGTGAGATGAATCTTGAAAAGAAAGCCAAAAATGTTTAATCATCGCCGGTATGCCAAAAATATCTAATACCACCTTAACGGGGAGTAGTGTAAATGCATATGTAGGCATATATCGTAATTTTACATGAAACGGAATAAATCCCAACCCTAAATTTTGATGGCCTTCTTTAATACATTTAGAAAAAAAATCACTTTCAACATGTTAAAAAATAAAATTTTTAGCTTTTCTGTTCAGGAGTAATATTATTGCAGAGTCATAGCGTCACCATGTACGATAAGTAACCTGATTATTTATGCAGTATGATGTAATCGGGAATGCGTGGCGGAACAGCGCCACGTACAACCAGCGATCCATAAGTAACGGATTTCATGCAGATCAGTGGCAGTAGCATCCATTTCGTTGATCGAGTGTCCTATCCCAATTTATTTAGGATCCCTGATGGAAGCTAAAAAAATTGCACATCTTGGGTGGGATTTTCTAGCTTCAGTGGCATGGTATTTCGGGTTTTGACATGTTAGGTCAAAATCCAAGAGTGATAATCTGTACTGAATGTTGCCTAGAACAGAAATTTGTAGAGCGACTTCACTTTACGAATATTTTTCAAGAGTGAATGCAAAGTTAAAGAGACATGAGGACATTTCCAGAAAGCTGCGCCAATTTTTTTTAACCCCGGTTTTTGCATATTTGGAATGCTTACCAATGTATTAGATCGACCTTGAAGTGAATAAGCAAATACGCGTCTTTATGTGATAAGATGATGATTAGTAATTTTGTCGTGCACAACAGAATTCAAAGCATGGTTTTCTATGGCGGACGATTACGCTACGCAGTCAGTTCAAAACAAGGTTTGCGGTTTTCTTTTGTACTTCTTTGTTCAATAAACCTATGAAACGTTCTCTGTAGGTGGTCTACAACCGATCGAATGCAAATTTGAGAGAAATTTGTATCCTAAAAAAATCACTTTAAAGAGTACTTCACTCTCAATATCGGGTGGGGTGGTGGGAGGGGTGGGGGGGCAAGTGAAAATTGTGCAATTTTGCAATATTTTACGCTAAGTAAATTTAATGACCTCTTCGAGGCACATCCTTTTGTTTAAGACCAAAATTAGCCTTTTATCAAGGCTTTGATTATTTTATTCATTTGTGTGAGTCCGCCCCTCTCTGGACCGCTCAACGTTCCGTCGTTAATCAAAGCCTTTTCGCAAATATTTCCTTTTCTTGTTACTCGTTGTTTTTCGGGATATTTCTTCCGAAACTATAGCGATCGTTGATTGGTCAATGATGATGTCATCGTTCGCTTAAAATAGTTCCTAGAATACGAGTTTATTGGAACCGATCAATAACCATTCAATTATTGGGTTTTGGTAACCGATTCAAACAAAGCGAATACCGGGGCGAATACAGCCAGGATCCCTGATGCAGGCTTGGGAATGTAAAATGGCGAACACTTTTGCTGCTGTGAAAACGGCACGGTGAAATCATGGTGGAATTTTACATGCATCGTTTTGTCAGTGTCACTGTGTAGACTGTAGGATCCCGGTGTACATGGTGTAGGATTATTCGAGCTCGCTACACGTACGCTACTGTGCTGAATATGACTATCATCAGGGTATTTGAAGCTACGGCTAAGTGTACTGATGTATTCGCTTACAATATAATGTGAAATTTTACAGTCAAAATTGTAGTGAACGGATTTGTATTTTACACGTAGTTTCATTGCATCGTTCAGTCATGGTTCGGCCGAAAGTTTTAGCCGTTAATTGTGCAGTAATAGTTGCCTGTCAATACATGGTAAGTTCCCGAGGGAAGTTCATGTCTAGACTATGATGTGCGTGTCCCCTAAATTTTTCCCTTCGGCGTGATTTTGTGAACTGGACTTCATTGCTGGCTTGAATTTTGGGATGTTCGCCACACATCACATTTGCGTGGCATGGTGATACGCGGGTCAGGATTCATCTAATGTTCAAAATCACTTGTCATGTCTGTGAGTGGCAATTTTGACTGGTCACTGTAGTACAAATATTTGATAAAATTGACTGACGTATGCCCTAGTCTAGTCCTCATATCAGTGTGTTGTGCATGGAGGGGGGAAAACTTTTACTAGCCTTTACTGGGGACTTTTAATTCTGCCGAGCTGGGCTGTACAACTAGCCCATCTGCCACGCATCTCACATACCGTACGGACTCACTCGCACTCGCAGCTGTCAAGAACTTCGTCGATTTTGCTTGAATCGTATGCTAATTAAGCCGTGCACAAAAAATCGATATGGTTAATTTTGACGGGCGGATGTCATCGATATTGGCAAGTATCTGAAAACGTTGTCATCGATGAAAGTGGGCGGTGCTTACGATGACGACAAACTTTGATTGACACATTATGCCTTCACTGGAAATACACATTGCGCCAAAGACCTAGCTCCGCTCGCCCTCACGCCTTCGGCGTTCGACAAGCGACCTTCGGCGCGCTCGCGGGTTGGTGGACAAAAATGCGAGGCGTATTTGACAAAGACTAGACCAAAATCTGACAATTTTGTTTAGTTCATATTTGCCAGGAAACCACAATCATGCTTGAAGGGAATTTTGTGAATTAGCATGTCTTGCAGAGACCAGTTTAATTTACTATAGTTTAGGCAACACACACACGTAGGCCAATGGTGATACCAAAATCTCACATTTTTTTTAGGTAATTCAGGGAAAAGGGATCTGTAATGCACTTTTGTCCAAGGCCATCATAAACAAATTGTACAATTATTTTTAAACTCCTAACTTACTTAGCTGTCCCTGGTAACCCAGTTAACCACCCAGTCCATAATACCTAATTGCTTTGTATATTTTGGCTATCCTTCACCCTAACTTATTAAGTGCAAGTGGTGAACAAATGAGCTGGTGTTCTGAAAGGGAGTCTAACTTTAGACCCGGGTTTTTAAACCAGGGTTAGTGTAATGAGTGGCATTTCCATTCCACATAAAAATTGCGGTAAACCGTAAAATTTAAGGAAAAATTAAAAAAAGCAAAAAATAAAAAAAATATAACATTCAACTTTCAAAGTATTTGAAGGAAAAAAAAAACACTTCAGGTCGACAACCTTGTTTAAACCCAGGTCTTCAGGACTCCCTTTCAGAGAAAAATCAAAGTTTTCTGTTAACCAGTCATTTTTTAATTTTCCATGTAAGTGTTAATTTTATTTGAAGACATTTTTTTGTAGAACTTTTAGCAAAATGTAAACAAAGTCACTTGTGGACATTGCTATTTTTTGCAGACATCTAAGAGATTACACCATATTACCAAAACCTTATATGTCATGAAAAATCACTTTCCAAACTCTCAGTATTTATAAAAATGGAATCCTCAAAATCCACAGCCACTACGTATCTAGGATCACATGTACCTGGTTACGACCCAAACCCATACAGCAGGGGGTCCAAGGGGCTTTATAAGGGCTTTTTCTCATCCTCACCAATGACCCCCTTTTTTTCCTTAAAGTTCCTTAGCGACTTCCCATTACTTGAAAGTCAAATCCGCAAATGCCCCGTCACTTTCATATATGAGTGCCCCCCCCCTCCGGGGGGAAGGACCAGGTGGGGGTCCAGGGTTGTTTTCAGACAACAAAAGAGTATGGCAAAGGTGGTTACTTTTGCGAAAGTTATTTTTGAATTTGGCTTAAAAAAAACAAACTTTTTCACTCATTTTAAAATGGGCAGATTACCCTTACACACAGATAAACCATGAGAGTAAACGCCCATGTTATTGAATAGGCCAGCAACGCAATTGAAAAATCTTAAAACGGGTGTCAACATCGACCTAGTTTTACGATCCTATGCTTCATCAGTGCCAGTGTATCAGCATATCTTGCATATATGTAGAAGAGACTAACCCCAAACATCACGCCTTGCTCTTAAACTAGTGCTTGGCAAAATTTTGTTCCGGCCAATTTTTCTCCAATATTTTGGTGGAAACAGTGCGGTTTGAAAAACTAAGTTGCTCAAATGATTCCAACTTGCCTTTAGAACAACAACAACAAAAAAAGCCTTGTGATAGTTGCTTATTTAGCCAGAATGCCCCAGAATAGTGGCAAAGTGAGTTGTTGATTTTGTTTGGTTAATCAAACTATGACAAATGTCTGCGTGCGCATGTGCATGTTAATATTCATGATACATCCCCAAAATTTAAAAAAAAAATCATTATTTAAGTAGGAATGAGGATGGGGTTTTGCAGCTTAACTTTGTGTGTTAAGTTTCTTCAAAGACAGACATCGGGTAAAAATGCCCACAGAAATTCGTATTACTATTTTCTATCAACCTGTAAAAATTTCATTCGATCACAATAGTTCACAGCAGTTGTCCACAAAGGGCTGGGACATGGGTGGGGAAATTCACAGCTCAACATTGGCATAAAATTGAGGGGGGAAAATAGGAGTCTGGTAGCTAACAGGAAATGATACAACAGGAAGACAAGATCACAGTCCTGAGCTTTGCGACATTGATAAGACTGCCAAATAAAATGAGACCGCCAAACAAACACCAGCATTTCAGGGGCACCACAGCCTTCAATGATGAGTGAGGGGTGTGCGAAGGGGGAAACCAGTACAAGGCTGAAAAACCGGGGCAATGTTAAGGGTGCAATCCACCGTTTCCTTAAAGGAAAAAACATTCACTTGGTTACACATGCCACATTATTGGTTAAGCTTCCATCAACTTTTTACAGGCACCAGGGCTGAATTATGAGTAAGGGGTATGTGAGTGGAAACCAGGGCAAGGTTAGATAACTGGAGCAATGTTGAAAAACAAATCTTTTAATTTCTGTCCCCACCCTTAAGTAGGAACTTGCAAAGATAAAAGTATTGCTAACATTATGACTCCACAAAACAGCCACCATTTCATTGGCAGTTTGGAGCTAATGAGAGCAGCTGAGGGGCAAGCAAAAGGAGGGGGATTGTTAATCAGGACAACCTAAAGCCAACTACAAAAATCAGGGTCTTGTTAACAGTCATCTACTATTTTCACGTAAATAAATCACCAATTTTAAAGAGTTCACAAGTAAAACAATTAGCTGGGAAAAAATGAATATGAAGAAAATCAAAGTTTGGTCGATGCTAGAATGGAGTTAAAAAATTTAAAAAAAAACTATGTGAATTAAACCAGGGATCCTAAATAAATCGGGATAGGTCACTCGATCAAGAAAATGGAGGCATACTGCATAAAATCTAGCTTATCGATTGCCAGTCGTACATGGCGCTATAAAATTTACGCTACGTCATCCCTGGTCACTACGTCATACTGCATAAATTATTATCTAATTAGGTAGCTTATCGAAATCGGTGGCACTACCACTATCGAAATAGTCTATGGGCATTTGTACACGCAGTGTCACCCGCCTGATTAAATTTTCTGTAAGCTTATCTTGGGAGCATTGTTTAATCCCAAATGGAAACTAATCCATGCATGTCCTCTAATTCTAGCACTAGATACTTGATGAAACAAAAATCAGATAAATTTGGTCCCCACTCACCTTCCAAAATTTCATGAAGCGAAAGTCACAGACAATCTTAAGCAGATTTATAATGCATAGATTAACTATCACCCAAAATTCTAAAATGTCACCCTGGCCTGAAAAGGTGGAACGACCCCTCAAGAGCAGACTAGCCCAGGCTAGGCTTGACTAGGGAAAGAACTGGAAGCCTACTTGTGACTTCCTGCCGATGGTGGAGAGTGTTAGTCAGGGATTGGTACTCGGCTGGGGTGTGGTTGGGTGACAGGTAAGCCAGTCATATTGGGGAGACCTGTCAGTAGAATGAAGGAATTGGCATATGTCGCAGTGATATGGGGATGGGGGGCTTATTAGCGTGGTCTGACACTTGTAGTAAAGTTAGAAATCTACCAGAGTTGGTGACATGTAAGGGGGCTGGATAGCAATCCATAGTTTAAGCAACTTGCTTCAACTTTCAATTTATAAAAGGCTCAAGAGAATATCTGGTCTCATCTCACCCAACCCATCCAGGCATTTTGTCTTTCTTCTGGCACCTAATCCAGACCTATTTTGACTTCAATCCAGGTTCCATCATTATCTTTGAACATTTTCCTACCAATCGCAACCATCTCAATCTAATTTTTAACCATTTCCTAACCCTAACTCACTGGACCCACATCTACCACAACTTTGAACTCAATCCAAACCAACCTTTCTCTTACTATAACCCTTTCAACCCTGGTAGACTCCTTATAGATCCTTGTCCTTTCTTCTCAACATGCATTATTCCGGAGGGGAGGTACCTCTAGGATGTTGGCGACACTTGATCATTAGCATACACAAAATGTCTCTTCTCTTTTTCTTCAGCATCTACTTAATTTATTTATTACCAATCAAACTGAAGTTACAACACATTATCAGCATTTCAAGATCGTCTGCTCGATAAAATGGATGCGAGGAAACCGTGCACTTTTACTTGACTGAGCAAAAGTTTAACCTCCATCTCACGCAAAAACAGCAGGCGCACATTGAGGTGTTGATATCGCTTAAAGACCAAGATTTCCTGATTGCAAAGTTGGGCCTAAAGTGCAATCCCCGCACACCGTCTACGAGGGAAAGTACAAAACACTTGGTGTCTTAATGGTGAGGGTGTGGCTCACTTGCCCCCAATTCTAGGCACAGATTTACTAAGTGGTGAAAAACTGGCTAGTTGTGTCACGATGTACAAGTTCAGTCAAAGGGCGACTTTGATAAGAGCAGGTTCTGTTTCCAAAAGTGGAAATGGACTATCTGACAATGCATCACTGTGTGGACTAGGCATCAATTCAACAAACAAACCCAGCCTTGGTTTAAAGGCACAATCAGTGATCTACCCAAAAGAGTCAAAATATTTGATACTTGCAGGAGTAGTCTAAAAGTAAAAGGATAAGTCTAGAATTCGCGTAAGTTATTTTTTACAAATGCAAAATGCCAAAAAGGAAGAAAACAGCACTGTTCAAAGATATGAATCTCCATTCAATTAGGTTTTATAGAAAGTGTCCGTATGCACAGTAATGACTAAAATTGTCTTTATTAGGTTGCTTTCAGCATTATAACTTGCAGGGTATGTTAGGATAGCTACAATTGTTACAGACATGCAAAATCTAATTTTTATTATTTTTTCCAATTTTCTGATTTAGCAAATCACTGATAGTGACTTTAACCTAACCTACCCAATTCTGAAATTTGTTTATGTATGACAGCCCTAATTTTGGATTTTCACAGTGCTTTTCTCTATGCCCATTTATAGAAATTAATTTATAAGTTAATTCGCTGATGTAGTGCACGTTAGTATCCATTGGTTACTGGCTCGCGCCTTGGCTCATGCACCTGCTCCGAATTACGATTTGCCATAGGATTTGTATTGTGATCAATGTGATCAGTGGCTCGAACCAAAGTTAACATGAGCCAGTTGACCTTACAACGGTTTTATTCTAACATGCTCTACATCAGCAAATAACTTCCTCATAGCTATTTTGAGTTTACTTGATTTTTGGTCCTGACGAATGGTCCCTCTGCTCAGAGGTGGGAACGTAATGCTTTAGTCGAAATGTGTACTAGCAAGATAACTTTGGAACAACAAATTACATGGTTAGTAGAGGCCTGTGCCCTCCAACAACATATCCAAGTTTGGGGCTACTCTAGCTATCTAGAAAAAGACATTCATTTTTATTTTTGGCCTTAGGGTTAGGGTATTTGTTAGTGTAAGGCTATAAATAAAAAATAATTTGTTTCGTGTAGAATTTTAAAAGGGGGTACTTATGGAACTCTATCCAGTTTTTCTAATCATGACCTTGAGCATTTTTTTTCAATTAACATTTCGAATGGTAACATTTTTTTTCAATATCGTGAAAAAGTGGGCCAAAAAATGCAATTATGAAATCCCATATAACTTATAAGAATACTTGTAGTGCATGTAATTTCCAGCAATGAACCGTCACCGAGACAAAGCTTTCTCTTTTTAGACCATATCCCATTTCTTACCTTATCGTGTATTTCATGTGTAGACTGCGCATCGCAAAATGCCACCGTGGCAACATCCTTTAGAATGGGCATCTCAACACTGCAGTCGCGGCCATCGAGAAGTGCCACCAAGGGACGGGTTGGAAGTGGGTTACCGCTAGCAACAGCAGCAGCAGCAGCTGGATGACGAATACCTGAAAGGGTTTACAAAGAAATTTAGAAACCACCAGTTAATGTAAACTTGTAGCACAAAAGCCAATTTTAAACAATCTATATTGCATTTTGATGTACTGGAACTGAACCTGAACGGAAACTGAACTGAACTAGAATGGAAACTGAACTGAACTAGAATGGAAACTGAACTGAACTAGAATGAAACTGAACTGAACTAGAATGGAAAATGAACTAGAATAGAAATTGAACTGAACTAGAATGGAAACTGAACTAGAAGGAAACTGAACTAGAATGGAAACTGAACTAGAATGGAACTGAACTAGAATGGAAACTGAACTAGAATGGAAACTGAACTGAACTAGAATGGAAACTGAACTGAACTAGAATGGAAATTGAACTGAACTAGAATGGAACTGAACTGAACTAGAAAATGAACTGAACTGAACTAGAATGGAAACTGAACTGAACTAGAATGGAACTGAACTAGAATGGAACTGAACTAGAATGGAAACTGAACTGAAAAAAACTTAACTGAAGCCAACACGGCTTGTCCATGATGCACTAAGCACCAACTGTTAAGCCAAGGGTTCTTAAGCCAAGGGTTCTTAAGCCAAGGGTTCTTAACCAGTGGCCTGTAGTCCAAATCTAGCATGCCAAAATGATGTTTGGCCTGCCAACCAGCCCAAAACATACCGGAAAATACGAAAATAAAAGAGCAGTCGTTCCTTGAGCACATGTTTTCGAAAAGTATTTTGTGCTCTTTGGCTCACTGGCAAATATAGTTGAGAACCTCAGCATTACGCCATAACACACTGGGGAATGTCATATCCCTAAACACACTAAAAATTCCAATTTTCTAGTAGCTTTAAGAGGTACTACTGAAAACCATGTGAGCAAAGTTTGTGCATGGTCTGATGGAAGAGATTGTCAGAAGAACTTCTGATATTCCTAATGATAACTTTTCCTAAAGTTTCAAGTTTTTTTCAAAAATGGATTACGGCTAACAGGTGGGCACATTCACTAGGTCTGTATGAGAGATGATATGTAAAGATTATGCGAGGTTCTAGGAGTACAATAAACCACCTGTTTGATTCTGACAGTTGCAGTGTTCATCTACAGGTTCCTGTATTGTTATCCTGGAATGTGTGTAGAGTGTCTGCCATACCAAATGCATATCCCATAAGAACAATTCCAAGAGTACAATAAACCACCTGTTTGATTCTGACAGTTGCAGTGTTCATCTACAGGTTCCTGTATTGTTATCCTGGAATGTGTGTAGCGTATCCTCCACAATGGCTACTTTTCCCACCTATTGCATTTATCACTTTACTAATCATTCATTACACCAAAGATTATCTATATAGGAAGATAGGACACTCCCCTATTTTTGTGTAACGGAAGTGGACTTCCACGGGGAAGGACGCTCCCAAGTGTCCGGTAGAAAAGTGACGACATCGCATATTTTACTGTGTGGAGCAATGGCGCGAAGTTCAAAAGGGTTGTGCTATTTTTTGTGGGGTTGCTTGACTAAATCACAGAATTTATTAAAATTCGAATGTTGATATGTTGTGATTTGCATTAGCATTATAGGGACATTAAGAAATCGACAACCTCGTCCCTTTGTGCCCCCGACTTCCACCAAAAATGTGCTTACGTGTTAAATGAACAGCAAGTTCAAAATTTGACAAACTGCGGTCGGCCAGCCCCCGGTCTGCTTGCTACGTTGAGAATAGCTCCATCTGGCGTCTGGTAGGTAATTTGCTGACATTGAAGCGTTACATCGTTTGCCGTACAAAATAGGGGGAGTGTCCTATCTTCCTTTAGATAATCTTTGATTACACCCAGCAATCAGTCCAAACAAATCACAAGGCTTAGCATAGAGAATTCATAGGGTATATAGCATGTGATTTGTTTGGACCAATTACCAAGGAAATGATTCCTATTACATGGCACTTATACAGGGAAATTGAGGGCATAATATTAGGCTTTTTGCACATGGGGGAAGCCAAATTGACCCATCCCAGACATGATTGGCCGTTGTTGAACTGAACTGTAGCCAAATCTGTAAATAGTGCACAGGAAGTTACATAATTTTGAAGTCACGCTGTGTCATTCCCAAATTATGATCATGGGATTGACTTAAAGGTACATTATGCAATTTGAGCATCTCCTTTATAGCCCAAGGTTAAAAATATTGTCAAAAAAGCTTAAAGGTGCAACGAGAGATTTCAAGTCATCAATATTTTCTGTGATATGTAGTGATTTCATATTGATTGGACATGCAATAGATTCCCAACCTCTTATTTGGCTACAGAAATAACTTGC
Source organism: Ophioderma brevispina (assembly GCA_023653785.1). Taxonomy (NCBI): domain Eukaryota; kingdom Metazoa; phylum Echinodermata; class Ophiuroidea; order Amphilepidida; family Ophiodermatidae; genus Ophioderma; species Ophioderma brevispina. The sequence continues at coordinate 15,091 of JAMKCH010012262.1, forward strand.
AATAAAAACAAAATTTGTATATGCTTATGTTTCAATAGAAAACAGGAGTGATTTTGTATTTGCTCCTATAGGAAATTAGAAATTCACAATTTTTGTAGTACCAAAGAAATCAGTTCTCAGGTTAATCCTTTCAGATGGGGGATATTTTTGATTGAGAGCTTTACACCAGTGCCAAAATCAGAATTTTCACATTTTTAGGGACACCTGTTATTTGAAATCTCTCGTTGCACCTTTAATTCCAAAATTTCAGTTGATTAAAGGGGTGTTTTGGTCTTATGAGCACATGTTAAATATTGCGGTGTCCCTATTAGGTCACTGTCGTTATTTCTGTCCTTTACGAAATCACAATTTTTAATTCTAAATTCCTTGCAAAGAAAATCAAACCTGCACATACGATCAGACACGCAAACTTGACTTTGGTCAATGGTTCAAATAACATACCATTCCACTCTTTTAGACAAGTCAATGGATGAGGCTGTGGATCTGTAAATGCCCTTTTAAGTAATCTTCTGTGGGCAACATATCCTGTGAACTATTCATAAATGTCTAGACATGTATAGAACCATAAAATTCATCCAAAGTAATAATGCAAACTTAAAACATCTGTGAGGAAACTCAACTGGGAAAATGTTAACATATTTGTAAACAAAGTTCAAGAAAGGGTAAACTTCCTTTCCAAGAATAATGGTGTACAGTTTGGGGAACGGTCATGTGCTATTCGCCATCGAAGTGTTACATAACTCCCTAGATACTGGATCGCGCACCTTTTGGAATGCTATTGCATGCCATAGTGATCATTTCGATCGTGGTGCAGGCCGAAAAAAGCGTGATCCAGTTGACATAGTAACAACCGGATTATACGTAACACTTTGCTGTCGAATTGGGACAAGAAGGTCGTCCCCTTCTCTGACACAACAGGCAGATGTAGATGGCGAGAAACAAGGAATTCTTTTGTTTGATCAACTCACAGACAAGTATTTTACATTCCAAGTATAAGCACATGCCTTAGTGCATGGAATCGAACCCTTGCGTAATAATTTGAGCCCCTTCCCTCAAGTCACTTTTTTTAAATTTCCCAAAGGCAATTCTAATTTAACATATTTAAAGTCCAAACAAGCCAGAAAATTTACTAAAGCTTGATGAAAAATCAAATCACCTGTACAGCAGAGTTATGCACATGTAATATAAGCAATCCTCAATTAGAAATTTTTCTTTCAAGCTCAACCACTTTAAGGGAGTCAACAACAAAATCCAGCTGAACCAAAATCTCAACATCAGAACAATTATACAGTGCATAATAAGATGGTCCCACAACTGTGGTTTAATCCCATTTTATTGAAATATACAAATTAGCTCATTAATATTCATAACCTGTCCAAAAGGAATACAGCACATTCATATGACCTCATGTTCTATCACTGTGCCAAGTTAGAAGTTTATGACTATTTGGTTTAGTTGGTCAAGTGGATTAATGAATTTTCTTTCGCCCGTTTGGACATCCATCCATCTAGACAAACAGACATGCATCCATCTGCATGATTCCATAGACATCAAACAACAGTTGTGGGGCCAAAAAAAATTCAGGCTGTTATTCTGAAAGGGAGACTAATTTTAGTCCTGGGTTTTAACCAGGGTTAGTCCTACATGACTGGACCTTTTTCCTTCCAACATGCTCTAAAAATGTGCTGTAAACAGGTGAGAAAATTCCTTGTGGATAGTCCGTTCCGAATTTTCTCAATCGTTACTTTTAACTTTCACAGCATTTTGAAAGAAAAAAGGTCCACTCATGTAGGACTAACCCTAATTTAAACCCAGGTCTAAAGTTACTCTCCCTTTCAGAATATCAGCCTAAGGGTGTGTAATATAGAAAATATATTTTGCTTTAAATACAACAGTTTTAAATATCAAACAATGACAAAATTTTTTTGTGAGTTAGTACCAACATTTCAAAATGTATTTCCTACACTGAAATACTGCTTGGGAATTTAAAGCAACTCAATTCTGGCAAACTTACGATGGTGAATAAACTCTCTAAAAAGGATGTCTGCATCTATTGAAAGAAAATGTACACATAGAGCTGCCTAATTCTATTGTACTCATGAGGTTAAATTAATGTGTAATGTGAGGGAATTAAAGGCACTATCAGTGATCCGCCAGAAAGAGTCAAAATATTTAAAATTTGCAGGAATAGCTTTAAAGTGTATGATAAGTCTGCAGAATTCTACTAAGTTATTTTTTCCAACTAAAAAACTGATAGAAACGGAAGAAAAGAGCAGTATCCAAAGATACAAACGTCCATTGAATTACGTGTGTACTAAGTGTCCGTACGGACAGCAATGACTAAAATATCAAATTTTTATCCTTATTGGGCTGCTTTTGGGTGTATCACTTGTAGAATATGTTAGGACACCTATACTCTCATTTTTGATTATTTTTTCGTTTTTCTGTTTTAGCAAATCACTGATAGTCCCTTTAGCTCCAAGAGTACTACCTGATGAATGCTCACAAACATCATAAGATGCAACCAGTATTACATAAGTCATTCTGTAGAGGCATTTATTTCTCTCAACAATAAACCAAATATATCAAATGACGTCATTGATATACCATTTATACACATATCCGGGGCGCACCCAGGAATTCTCAATGGGGGGGGGGGGCACCAAATGCGCTCAAACTTTTTTTTTGGTCTGTTCGAAATGTTGAAAGGGGGATCCAACAGAGTAACATACTGGCAACATACTGCATTGGCCTGGGCGCCCACAAAATTACATGGCAAGCGCCCTGTGAGGCAAGAAGTCATTTTTCTAAATCTACAGGGCACTTGGTGCCTGCAAAAAACAGGGGAACACATGTCGGGTGCGCCCCCTCTAAATCCACCCCTGCATTTGTCAACTTTAAAGAATCCAATTTTCCAATAATTAATGAAATCTGGGAAGGTATTTTTGTGTAAAATTTGATGAGTGGCCACTTCGTAAGCGAGTTCAATAATTCAGGCACTGCCGTGCTACAATAAGCAACAACAATGTTCATATCCCAATTGACCTCCGTGTCCCATCCCAGAATCCTTGAATTTTGTTGTGCTGAGATGGGTCACGGAGGTCAATCTGGATATGAACAACAATAGTGGCCGAATTATGGAACTCAAGTATTAGGACACAGCTGCTTCTTGGAATGAATATGGTTCATAAGGCCAACTTGTTTCTTCTTTGTTTGCCAAGTGATTGAATGTGTTGAAATTGGTCTCTTGTGTGTATGTAACATATACATGCATCTGAATGCATGCTTGTACATATGTGTGTGTGTGCGCACATGTGCCTGTGCAAGTGTGTTTACTTGCAATGATTCGCATGTGGTTTGCATAGTTTTGTGCGATCCAGAACATGTGGCGTGTTGGAGTGAGTTGATTAAGTATGATGTGCGAGTAGGGGGTTCAAGTGGTGTACAGGTTACTGTCTGCGAGAGTTTGCATGTATAGCATGTATGTGCATTTTGTTCTTTACACAGATTGTATTAAAGATGCAACAAGAGATTTCATTTAACAGGTGTCCCTAAAATGTGAAAATCTATTTTTTTTCACTAATGTAAAGCGTTCTATCAAAAATATCTCCATTTTGATACAAAAAATGTGAAATTTCTAATTTACTATTCTACAGGAGCTATATTCAGCCCCTTTTATACTGAATTCAATTAAGCAAATCAAAATTACCTTTTCCTTTCATTTACAAGGCATTTCCATAGCCAAATCAGGGGGTCTTATCTATATGAAATCAGTCCATATGAGACAATATATGGATGCCCCCAAATCTCTTGTTGCACCTTTAATCCTTAATGTATCACATAATATTTTCTTGCAACTCAACAACTTCTATTACCTTCAACGATCCTATCGACAGACATCCTTGGACGTTTAGGTTTCTTTTTCTCCATAGGGGAGCGCGAATGCGAATTATTGAGGGCACTTATGTCCACGGAGATGGGCGGGTCGACCTCAGGGTCGGGCACCGGCACGTCTCCCTCCTTCTTCTCTCCTCCAGTAAAGTGGCAGCTGCAGATTCTTGTCTGTACAAAATTAAACAAAAACAGCAGAAAATACACTTTTTTAGAAAAATTCAGGAATGTAGACAGGACAAGTTTGGGACACATAGGCTGCTCCATCAATGAAAAGGGACTCCCTCTGTTGCATGACCATGAATGGCAATGGAAGTATTCTGATGCAAGTACTAAAATTCGTCAATAAAGTTGCTTGGTGGTGTCAATTTTGCAGTAATAAATAATAAGGGGTTCCCATCTTCCACTGCCTCTACTGTATTCTCATCTTTGAAAAATAAACCTTCATTGATTAGTTTTAAAGTAAAAATTACAAGAGCTAGAATCTAGCATTGCGTTATTTCAATGTTTTGTTAGTTTTAGAATTTCATTTTGAAATTTTGTGCATCAATCCAAAATCAAATCTGATCTGCAATTTTTCTGCTCAAAATCTGAAGACCACAATTTGTTGGATTGCCAAGTGTCTTCCAGAGGGAGGGATAACTTAAATGGAAAAGCCTATACAGCAACAAAATGCAAACATTCAATTTCAATGCAACATTCAACTTGTAACAGTACAATCAAATATCATTGTGCACTTGTGTGCAATGCAGTTACCTTTTACAAACCTGTATTTGTATAGCAACTTAACCCTCTGGACATTGTACAACTGTATCACTGTTCCCAGTGATCCAAGTTCAACAGCTCTGTACCATACAAATTTCAAATACAATGCAAACATTACAACTGAATACAACAGATAACAGAACACTTTATGATGCGCAACATAAAAGCCCAGCTGCTGGAATGGACTTGCATTCAGTTAGGGAACTCCATCCGCTAGGTATGAGACTACTGTACCACAGCAGTCGGCAAGGGTTGCCTTTGCGACACCTAAAATAAACAGAAAATACAAACTTGACAACTTGCCTTTAAAAAATGAGATTGATATGTACATAACTTAATTAACTTCACAAAACAAAACCAGAGTTTATTTTTTTAACATTATGTTGATACAATTTGTGACTCCACTTCTCACACCCAACTTCTGAATTCAGCATTCTTTACATAATAAAGTGCAACATCACATTAAAGGCTGCCTTCAGAATTCAGGTGTGAAAGGTGGGGTCACTAATTATACTAACCTTTTTTCAACAAATTCTGCAAACAAAGAAAAATATGAGACACAAACACTGCCCCTTTTTCAGGGTCAAAACACACATACACACACACACACACACAGAACACAACCATCCAACAAATAAACAGCTAACTTTTAACTTGGCACACAAAACAAAAAATTAACATGTAAAACTGCTGAAAATGCACAGCTTATGGGGTCCAATACCGTCCAAACCATGTTGCATCTGTATGCGAGATAGTCGATACTTCATGCGGATGCTCTTCAACACATCTAGTTTGTGCGAGCACCACCATTTTTAATCCTGCTCGTTTGGTTCTTGAAGGTACTTGGTTATTTATTGTTTGAAGCTTTCTGGATCGGGTATCTTGATGAAGTTTTTTTGGTATGGCGTTCCAGTCACATATAGTGCATGGAATAGAGGAGTATTTGTAACAAGTCTTTCGTAGAGCTGTTATACGCGTTCAATGAGATGAGATGTGTGGTTTAAGAAAAAAGGGTAAGATGTTCATGTTTTGGGAGAATAATGTGTCCGAAGGCAATAAAAACATAATGGCGAGGCAAGCCGAGACCCATTCAAATGTTTTTACAGCCCGAGTGACACATTATTTGTGACATGAAACAGCGCACCCTTTATTCTCATCTATTAACCGTAAGAAAGTAATGTACTACTAGAAAAACTGGCCTTTCTTATGGTAAAAAAATGTAACCGTTTTCACGTCGTTAGGAGCGCGTGCGCTTTGTCTTCCCGCGTCAAATTTTACGGTGCGCTACAGTGAGGGTGCACGCGCCGACAAACATTGCGCATTTGCATCACGCATTAGAGCGTAATCGCGACCCATTATTGCAGAATAATGAGTAAACAACCAATCCAAAGATCACAAAGCATTTTTGAATAATGGACAGTAAGAGGTAATAGAATGTCGATTGGAAGGTTTCCAATGGGCAGTGAAGCAAACCAACATGCCAAGACGTCCCGCATCCTCTGGTTTGAAGTACTCCTGTCCACATTTCTTTAAGAATATTTGTTGTAGACTGGTTGATTTTGAAGTATAATTGTTGGTAATGAACCTTACTGCTTATCTTTGTTCTTCACAGTACAGGGAAGAAAGTCTTATCAAAGAAATGTAGCTTGAAAAAATATTTAGATATAATAACAAAAAGATATCTCACCAGCCTGTTTTCTATCAATTGTTGACCTGTGCAATTCTAGGCCAAACCAGTGACAACTCCTTTTTTTCAATGCTATGACATCAGAGTACTATACTAGGGCATACATTTCTGAACAAAACATCCCAAATGTTGACCACACAAGCTATATGGGCCAATTTGGTACATTTATGCTTCAATAAACCAAAATTACTGGACTGATTAAACTCAAAATTTGTAATCAGGTGCTTTTTGGTGCTATGCTTGGATTACAGGAGAAACCTGGAAAAATAACATACGGGTCGGCCTACATTTACATTTTGCCCATAATTGCCACGAAAGCACTTCCACATTTTCAGAAAATGACTAGACATGTGTATTTTGATTTTTGTCTAAATCTTTGTTTCAATGCATTCTTGCAAAAAATCACCGTACAATGTGGGAGATTTGTGCCCCATCCGAACCACAAACTAAAATGTGGATTAAACCTTAGATCCAAGTTACCAATCATGTGGATGTGTGTGGGGTGGCTTTGGGTTGGATATAATGATCATTCGTTTCAAATATAACATATGTGTATTGAATAATCTATACCACTGCAGCTCCTCTGCACACTCAAAAGCGCACCATGTGTCCACGTCTAAATTATTTCTGGTTACTATCTCCAAAGCAAATTTCTAAAAATGCCGAAAACATCATTGTCTTGCACACATCGGGCCACGATCAATAATCCAAAGGAGAAGATTCCGGAAAGGTCTAATAACACGTTGTGCGCAGGTGGTTTTCAAAACCACGCAAAATGTCAGGTAAAATTACGGCAAAGAATAAAATTGTAAGCATTAACTTTAGCCTCTTTAGGGTGCACCATGAAAAGGGCATTTTGAATGTCCATTTTTAATGAGCCTTTAATTTCCCACTCCTGTTACGTATTAACTAATGAAGACTGCCTATCACCAGATGCATAAGTGTTAGTTGACACACTGCTGGCCTGCAACAACTTGGAAAATTTCTCTTCTGGAAACAATCCTCTTAACCCCCCTTGGGGTCTACCACCTTTCTTACAGATCTCTGATTGGCCCTCTTTACCTGAATATCAGGATATGACTTGAGTACCAATCAAATAGACCTATCAATATCCGTACAAACCTTTGAGGTTTTCTTACCATGTTTCTGATTGGTTCATCAACAGGGTTATTTGGTGTAACTAGCCAATCAATCGGCCCGGTAGACCTCAGGGGGTTAACAGTATTGACTGCTTTCTTATTCAAAATTAACTGTCAACACCGATGCTGAAATTCTCTTCTGTAAAACTTGGCTTAATTTCCTGTTTAGAATTTTCAAATAGGGAAGACACATAGCCTTCTGAATGAATCGCTAAAATTGTCTGTGATTTTATTCAAGTTTTCCATGTAAGATTCTAGTGGATATTATTTGCAGCACATTTTTTACATTCCCAAATTTTGCAAGCCATAAATTGCTCATGAAAAAATATTGTCCTTGCAGAATTCCACATTTTTTTTTTACTTCAGTTTTGTTGTTTGTTCATTTTACAATTTCAACCACTATTCTCAGTGATTCCAGCACCTTCTGTTTTAATTTCATGCATGGGTTCACTAGATATCCTTGAGAAACCTTATTCACAAAATTTATTGATTTGATTCCGATCGTGCACATTGCTTGTTTTCCCCCCATAGGCCACCTTGCTTAATGCTTAAATGCTCAAATGCTTGCTTAGAAAGTCTGAGGTGGGGAAAAACAAAATGTCATCGCGCAATGGACGTTGACCCTTTGTGCCCCCTAGACCTATCGTTAACTAAGTATTTTAGACGTCAAAACTATTCCTTATTTTAATCCTATGAACTCCATCAATAATTTGCAAACCATTTTATCTAAATTGAGAGTAACTTTAAAATGTCACCCCTGTACACTGAACTTGGCCCTTTTTTATTGAGTTTTGGCGTTTTTAAAGCCTACACTCTTACACTTACGTGTAGTAGTACAACTATACCTTTTCCTGATATCCTTGTAGTTAGTACAATAACTATGGTATCTCTTTTCAACAGAGGGGGGGGGGGGGATTCAATTTAAAATTGACCCCTGTACAAAACTTTTGTCTTACCCCCTCTCCTTAAGGCCCTCTTGCTGCACTTAAAGAGTCCACACACCATGAAAATATGATTCTCAAAGAAAACTGGTGACCTTAGGAAATGACCTAATAAAGTTTCGTTTTTATATCCGTCCTTATAAAGCTTTGGGGGCTTAAAACGTCAAGATTTTATTTATTTCCTTTATTTCATACACCCAAAAAGCGCCCCATTGCCTTATTATAAATGCAATGACGTCATTTTGTTCGGTATCCCGATTACTGATACAAAAGTGCCACATGTAACACGTGTCAAATACCACCCCCTCCATTCTGTAGGTATTAACATTGTTATTTGCAACTGTAAGAAGAGACTGAAGACGAAAATTTGTTGGTACTTGGTGCTAGTATAGGCCTATGGGGATTAATATTGAAAACCCATCTAGACTTACAGGGAGGTGTGTAACCCGCGTCCTGCCGCAGTGGACGGAGTGGTGTGGTGTGTATTCATGGCGTGGCAACCATGCAACACCAACAGCTCTTAAAAGTTATTTCTATTTCTGTGCCCTTCCTTCATGATTCGTTTTGTACACTTAATTGTGCAAATACCTTTACTGTTAAATTAATGTTTTAGATGTCTGCTTATCATAATGAAATTATAGTTTCTTTGACTTGTGGCGGGTCAGGAACTAGTCAGTGGCTGCGCATTCGTATTATTTCACTCTGCCTGGCATTGCTTTCTTTGTATGGTTAGCAAACTAACCCTTCACGATTCACCAACGTTTTTATAATTGATTTCACATTTTAGACCTAGCAAATTTATATATACATCATCAAAACGGGGGAAAGTAAGAAGCAGGAAATGGCTACATGATATGTTGGAGGCCGTATCATAGATTGAACGGCAAATTGTGCGTATAATTTGTAAACGGGCCGTAGAAGCGCTGAACATGAAGCTGAAGACAATAACCACCCTGTGGGGCTTTACCCTGATATTAATGGTCAGTGTTTGTGCTAATACTTTCATTTCAAGAACATTTCTGCACATCATTTCCTGGCCAAGATTCTTGTTAATAAATGATTTGGTCCGAAAAGCTTGGAATTGTATTTTAAATAACAACCCCTAAGGACCTGAGAAAAAACACAGTTATGCACGGTAAGACCACCCAAAAGAACGTGAGTCTACGCACGGTGTTTAATCTGTTTGTGCAGAACGAACGGAGGCGTAATCGTGAGCGGCCAGAGTACACGCGTAAGCTTCGGACGTGGGGGAGTCACATTGCTTCTGTAATTTTTGAGGGGGTGAGGTTAAAAAATCTATTTCGCTTTGTTAATAATTTGCTCTAATAAAACATCCTGCGTATGTATGTACAACAATATCCTCTGAGTGCAAAAAAAGTCAGAGAATTGAAGCATATTTAAATTTTTGAAATGAGCATCGCCTAAAGGCTTAAAACGTACGTAAATCTGTTAATTTGGGCAAATTGATCCCGGAAACCTTGCCATGGATGCCGTGACGTCAGGTTTTTGACAGTAAGCTCACATGTCCCCCCCTACATCAAGCACGAGAAACCGATTTAAGCCCAAACATTACATCAAAAACAACGCAATGCGTCATCACACGAAATAATTTGGTTCCATTGCCTGAAAATTAAACGTGTAGCGGCACCTTTTGATTCGCCATGCCTGTGATTAATTCCCGATTGCTACCCTTAATACCAGTCATATAAAGTTTAAATCTCGCACAAATAACAATGAATATATACTTATTAAGATTAATAACCGATCCAAATTCATTTACTCTATACAAATTATGTTGGGATTTTTTTTTTTCAAAACTGTTCAAAATGCTTGCACTTACGCTGTGTGTATGTAATCTCCGTTCGTATCATCTTCTTTCCTCGCCGGGTAATTTCCCGGGGGTATTTCTCACCGGGAAATAACCCCTGGCTAGCTCTTCGCTATCCCGGTACTTCCGACGATGAATATCCCCATCTGATTCTCAATACTGCAATTTTGGACCGGGCTTGTACTTTCACTTATTTCGGTTGAAAAAGAAAGATCTACGAAACGGATTTCCGAACAAGTTGTGCGTGCGTTTAGTACAATGATCCCCGACATGATTTTTATTGACACTGATACTTAATGACGTCACCGGTCATAGCATAGCGCCCAATTTGACGAATTTCATTTTGTTTTATAGGGGGGTCTAAGAAAATCAATCTTTTCATGTAATTGTGACTTACCTGTAGCAGTTTGGAAATCAAACGTATGTTTCTCGTTTTTTTTATATCAAAAGCTTTCTAGTGATAATATAATCAGAATTTCATGGTGTGTGGACTTAAGCATCACGTTTCAGGGTGTCCCTGTCAGTCTGTCAACAACATATTTAATCACTCTTTAAACCTTTTGTACTTGAGAATGTGTTACAAATGTCGCTAGCTCCCGGGTTAATGTATCATATCGTGTCATAATCAACACGATCGATCAGCATTATTTCAAGTAGAACAACTCGGGCCAAGTTTTGTTTTACGCTAAAATATGCTGTTGCCCGTTGTGATATGACACAATATATACACGGCAGAGGCTAAAACGATCCCTTTATTCTCATTCTTTACACTATAAAATAAGAAAGCTTTATTGGTAACATATCTGGAATTGTGATAGCTTTTACCCAACAAACTACTCCGGTTGTTAAATCGCTCAGTCCGTTGTTTACTATGCGCCTTCAATTGGCCCAAGGAGTGCGTATCTAGCACGCGTTGAACGCGTACCGGCCTGTACCGTGTGACATCCTCCATATCACACGCTAGAACCCTGAAATTGCTAACAATCTCAGTGTTTAATAACGCATGTATCACAACCAGTAACACAAGAATTCACACTACTGAAAAATACCTAAAACCACTGTACATTCGTCTATGTACTTTGATGCAAAACATTTTAATTTAGGCATAGAGTATGTATTATCAATAAAAAATGGGGTTTGTTTGTCCACCAAATAACATAATCGTTGTGGAGTACAAAAAGGTGTCGTAGCACAATGCTGCCATGTGATTCACTCTGTGTGCTGCAAAGTTATTAAGGATAACTCATTTAACTTTCCCTTGATTCATGTGACTCTGCAATGGTTCTTCAGACTGCTATGTTGCCTGAAGAACCATTTCAAAGCACTGTGACCAAGACTTGGCAAAATATAGTTTGGTGGGATTTCTGACAAAGGGCAGCTATAGCACATACAACCTTGTTGTACTCACATGAGATATATGCACTATGGTGCACTAAATAAAGCAACTAACCCATCCTTTCTCTATCAATATTGAAACTAAATTATATACCAGGTCCAGGTCAGGTTTCTTTTTATGGGCCTTCTACTGGGTATCCTTGTCATCGTAATACCTGTCCCAGGGTCGAGTTGTCAATGGCTAAACCGGCACCCCCATCAGGAAATCTGATGAGGAGGTAGCTGGTTACCCGGGTCAATGAAAAATAAGATCTACCTACAAGGATGGCGCTCATCCTCTGGGAGCTAATGGCGGCCATCCAGCACATGCTTGCCTTGATGGTGGGCGGGTTGCCCAAAGGCTAGGCCCACCGCCACCAACTGGATTGCTTCAAGGAAGGGCATCCGTCATTATCTTTTGCTCCAATAAATCCTCACACAGCCGTATTGCTGATCGAGGTTATCCGGCCACACCCCGTTAGCGGGGACAAAACCGATTTGAAAAAACTTTGTTTTTAACAACTATCAGGAGTCCCTTTTTATCTTCACAGAACATACCATCAGTTGGTTAGCCAGGGTGAGGGGGGTAAGGGGGGAATGGGGGTAGCTTCCCCCTGTTGTGGACTCTTGCCCCCTGAAAATTAGTGATTTCATAGGCCATATAGTATACTAACAAATTTGTGAATATAGCCACTGGCAGACCAATATCTAAGTAGACTCAATCTATGCCCACTTTCTTTCAGGTGAAAGGGTGACATCTTAATACAAGGCCACAATCTGCCTCTTGGGATGGGAGAAACACCGTTTCCATGGGAATGAAGGGAGTGAACAGACATCAAGTGTACTTGTAAGAGGTGGCATTGTAAGTGGTATTGTTGCTTTGATTCAAATGACTTTCTTATTTGTGAGCGACACACTTTGTGTGTTATGAGTCCCGATGATCAACACAGGGCCCTCACTTTCCACAGTCCTGTTATCAGCAGTTGCCAAATTTACTTTACAAGCCTTGGGCTACTTTTGAACGTCAAAGTGCTCTCCAGACTCAAAGTGCTATTTTTGCAGATGTCGTGGATATGGCCATTTTTGTCCATAGAAACCAATGGATAAGCAAAAAATTGGGCTACTTTGCCCTCCGGTGCCTGCACCTAACTGAATTTTTTTGAGAAAAGCTAGGTGTACAGTACACCATGGTACTTGTGCCCATTTTACACTCGCAATGCCATCCCAAAGCACTCTCAAAATATACAGTTGCATTTTGCACAAGTTTTGTTCCATTTCCTCACAAAAAAGTAACTTTATGACTTTAGAGTCTTACAGTGACCACTATTTTCTAGGTATGTAGGTGGGGTGGAGGATACGGTAGGGAAATTGTGGAAATTCATTTTCACAGGCCATTAAAGGCACTATCAGTGATTTGCTAAATCACAAAATCAAAAATCTAATCAAAAATCAGATTTTTGCATGTACAAGTACAGGTACCCTAACATATCCTGCAAATGACAAGGCCAGAAGAAACCTAATAAGGACAAAATCGGGTATATTAGATATTATTGTCTGTACGGACCCCCCCCCCATCTTACCAAGACTTTTTGGTGCCACATCTTACCAAGGTGGGGTGCTCGGGAATTAAATGTAAAGCAACATAATTTTTATGATTTTGTGACCAGTGGAGAGCTATGCTTCGCTTCTTTCTATTGATACCAAAATAAGTACCAACATACCTAGTACAGCATCACAATGACATCAACAATTCCACCGAGTTGGCAAAATTGTCAATTTTCACAAACACAGTGTATAATAGGCTAAATTCCAATTATGTATCAAAAAGGTGGGAATATCAGATTTTCACAAGTATGGTTTTTGGCTCTAAATGATGGCAAATGACTAGTTTTGTTTAAACAGTTTTAGAGCTAAACTACCGTATTGTTCCTAATAAACGCCCCGGGGGCGGTGCATTTTTCAAAAGGGAGGGCGTTTATTACAGTCAAAAATGGAAAGTCAAAAATCACCTTACACACACTTATTTTCGCTGATTACCAATAATATAAACGAACGAGCAGGGGGACGTTGTTTTCGCACCTCCCGAGGTCAAAGTTCCATACTAATTAAACTATTACAACTGTGCACAATAGCGATTATGATACGGATTACGGCAGTCCCGGCCATTAAATCATGTGATTTAGGTAAGCTTAACTCATTTTCTTGAATTGTTTTATCCAAAAATCGTAGGGGGGCGTTTATTAGAGCAGGGGCGTTTATTAGGAACAACACGGTATGCTAAAAAATCCCACAAAATGTTCCAAGAAATTATTCTTTGATGGCAACCACCTCCTCCCACCTATCAACTTTTAGACCCTGATCCCAGTGAAGATATTACCTTAATTTTTTTTGCTTCAATGGCCAGAAAAGTATGAAAACAATTACCTTTAATGATTTGACAAGAGCTTTTAGCATTTTTGCACACCGGTGGTTAAGTTTATTGGGGTGGTAACAACACCCTTGCTAAGAGGCGAGTTAAAGTAGTTACAGAAATTGCACACACTTGCCTCTTATTTTTAAGTTCAAATAATAAATTTCGTTCAATTTGAGTAAATGCTGCTTATCCTTATAATATATTCACATCCTATAGTCTAACCAAACTGCATAACAAGGGCTTACTGCAAGGCCGTCCCACCTGCAATAGCTGCCATTTGTCAGTTGTGTTTATTAAGTGTTTTACCACTGATATGAGTTTTTGGCCCGAAGATATGGTCCTGGCCCAGATATTTTCAATTCGTCTCAAAGTGGCGCTATTCACGATTTATGTGTGCGCTTTATTCTGTTAATGTGTTTATTTAAGTATTACAAAAGAGCGATGTTCTGCCGGCTGGGATTGCGTGACGTGTGTCTGTAGGCAATCGTCTTGAAATCCGAAAATCGTGGGTTCGATCCCCACTCCAGACGTAAAATTTTACTTCCTTATTATTTTATCTTGGAGTTAAAAGATTGCAATGAAAACGTCAGAGTTGGCGATTGAAGTAGAAAATAGTGAATAGCTGCCTTGTGAGATAATTTAACTGCTTATGGTCCTGTACCATAATATCAGGCCAGAAACTCACACGTGCTGTTTTACCTGCCAAATCTAACGACTGGCAGCAATTGCAGATGGAGCCGTTTTGCCCTAAACCCTCGATAAAGTGGCTTGATTGTTGTATCTACAGACTTTTTACCAACTCGACAGAGAAAACACTTTTACAATGCAGGGACAGTCCAAACAATTTGTCTCACTCTACTGAAGGCATAGATACCCTGTAGTGGATATTGAGCTTGCAGGGACCCTTTCTATCAGCTATCCCAGATCAAATGACCTCTACATATGTAGACCGAAAACTCTTGGGAAGAAGAAGTGACAATTAAAGATTGTGTCAAGAATGCCTTGGTAAATAGTCTTTTATTCATAGTGCATCCATATTTTATGAGAAGTCAACTCAGATTTTCCATCAAGCCATTTCATCCCTATAAAAATGATCACTTTGGGGAAATTTCCATAAATTATACTACAATGCTGTATTTCAAATGGAATATTGAAATTTGCAAGTGAGCTGAACCTCTAAAAATTGGGTCAAAATGGTGCAAAAGGAGGAAGGGATCCTGGAGAGAAGCGACAAGGTTACTACCAGTTTTTTAACTGCAGCATTATTTTGCCTCGTCCATACTGGCATAAAAAGTTGTCTTTCACATTGTTTAAAGCAGCACTGGCAAATTTTCAGAAAATATGGAATTTCTTAAATTTGATCGCAAATGATAGCTACATAATCCAAAACAGATAGTGACATTAATAAGAGGCTAAAGACATCCAGGGAATTTGTAGTCTAACTTAAGTTTGCCGTAACTTTAATCAACAAATTTGTCTATAATACAACTCATACTCATTGATATTAAAACCACAAAGGTCACAGACCGGTCAAACAAGGTGCATGCTGCGAGAATCAACTCTAGTGTGTTTTCTTGTGCTACACGCTGTCTGCTGAATTAATGTCGCCTGCGGCATTAATTATAAAATCATTCCGTTTACCCATAAGCGCACTGATTTGGGCTTAATAATTTCAAGTGAGGGCTTATGTATGTAAAAGCTTTACAACAATGCAAAAATATCAATTTTGAAAATCTAGAGGGCGCACTATTCTTCAAATGTGCCAGTGTCTCTTTAATTTTGATAGATGAGCAGCACTGGTCTTCTTTCAAATGTAACCAAAATATCATTTTTCAACCTAATTACATTATACCCGAGATTAATATACCATATACCCTTCTTACATACTTAGTCTGGCCTGAACTAAGGAGTCACGTCATAGCTTTCACGTAGTCTTAAAACGTGCGAATCGCATTAAGTTGCAGCTGTAATCGCGAGCGTACAAAGTCGGCGTGCGCGATACGCATGCACAATAGCTGCGCGAAAGCTATGACATCACGCCTTAGTTCAGGCCGGACGAAGTATACATCACATGCTTTATTCCACAAATAGAATAAAGCACATGATACAAAAGGTATGATGTCAATTACAAGTCAAATTTTGCCGGTGTGAACACTGAACAATGTCTTATTGTGCAGCAGAATTTTTGGATAGGTTAATAAGCTGTTATCTTTATGGTGCTTAACACTTTTGCTGCGGTTTGAATTTGTAGGCCCAATTAAACATCCTACTATGGAACCGTAATCATCAGGGGGAAAAGGGGGGCAGAGCGCCCCCTCTGAACAAAATCTCGAGGGAAAATCGGGAAATAAAACACAGATATTCATGTTAAATCAGCCGCTTTTCGGATTCTTTACCCTGCAACCGGGACATTTTTGCTTGTGATCGGGACATTTGTAGCACCTACCGGGAAATTGCCCCATCAGAACCATCGGGCTGGCTACGGGCCTGAGCCCCATGCTTAAGTATAATCCCATCTGACCTTGAGTAAAATGTCAAAATTTAGGCTAAACCAGTGAAATTGTCCTACAGTAATATGATAACTCAACCATATCCTGCTGGCTAAATAGTTATGACATTTCTCATTGGCCTTGCCTGCCAATTCTCTCACCAACACACCGCAAACAAAGCAACCAATTATCATGGCCAAACCCAACCCAGCGAAAACAAACCAACAGTTAAGGGGTTACATACATTTCTCACTGGCCTCTCGAACCCCGGTAGCTAACCTCAGCTCACCGTGCACCTGCTCAAAACCGATTCAATTAGCTCGCTAACGGCCTCGATCAAGGGCCTTGCAAAATCGACAAGATATGCCACCGTGCTCATGCGCACACCACTTGATACCAATTCCAAACCTCTTGAAGGGGCAGCCCGGTGACTAATGCGGCTGATAAATAGTTACACTGCATGATTTCTACCTCAAAATATTCTGCCCTTTATCAATTTGATTGGCATGTACCTCGTATGGAAAGGCTAGAAACCTTGGAAAAGAGAACCAAAATAGATTCCAAAAATACATGGATTTACCTCAAATTTGACATGGAAGACAGGGATTTGTTAAACAGCTGGTGAAGGTTGCAATTTTGGGTTGACGTTAAATTAGGATTGTGAAAGCCTTGCCAAATAGTATAAAAACACATTAGAAGTTAGTCACATTAATGTCAAAAACTTGATTTCAAAATTGATTTGTAAACAAACAACAGACGTGATTTTAGGTTACAATCTTTAAGTTCACCCAAAATTAGTGAGGGAGCCTTTAGTTAAGTACATACTTGAAAAAATCTCACCTATAAACTTGTGCACATGGAAATACTTAAGTTTGATGGCAAGTTTTAGACTGAGTAAACTTGCCACATTTTTAAGATGCACATTTTTTTAATGTAGTTTTCTGGCACATGTATGTAGCAGTTAACT
Organism: Ophioderma brevispina; assembly: GCA_023653785.1. Lineage (NCBI taxonomy): Eukaryota > Metazoa > Echinodermata > Ophiuroidea > Amphilepidida > Ophiodermatidae > Ophioderma > Ophioderma brevispina. Next base: position 32,585 of record JAMKCH010012262.1, read on the forward strand.
ACAGAGCTCTAAGCTTAAAGGTTCAACAACTGAACAGACAGTTTCAGAAAATTACCATCTGCAGTTGAACAGTATTTCTCTAGTGTACTAGCTATGGCCTTGTATTCCAGTATAGTACAGAGACACTGATACATTCACATAACAATTCTTATATGCGAGCAGTAGCTTACCAGGCTGCGGAATTGCACGAATCAGGGTGGGTAGGACACGATCTGATCGATTTGGGCATGGGGATCCAAACGGTAATTTGTGGAACTGCTAAGTGCATTTACTATGGCAGTCTCGGGCCCAGTGACATTAAAAAAAATAAAAAAAATAAAAAATTGTTCAAAAGATCTTAGGAATATCATTATAAATAAGAAAAATTATTGACTTCAAAATCCGTAGGGGGTAGAGGATTAACCCGCTGCAACTAGTGTAATTTCCAATAACGATCATTGTTTAAATATTCGTGACCAAGCCTAGTCTTTTGTCAAGGGTCTGTGTGGAATAATGGCGGAGAGAGAGTATGGATAATACTCCCCCCCCCCCATCCTTCCCTTCCTGCTACTCTTCCTCTCTCCCTTTCCCATCTTCCTTGCAACCACACCCTTGTGATTTTTCCTTCCCTCTTGAGCGCCCATCCTACCGTTAGTCTCTTGAACAGAACTAGAACCCCGAAATTTGATACCGTTTTGAATTTGCTGTTGCTGTTTAGGTTGGCATGCCTACCCCCCCTGATGCAGCGAATTAAGATTCCGATAGGTGGCGCTTTAATAATTTAGCTCCATCGATATGGCTCTTGCAATCGCAAAACAGTAGCCTAGCTCTATCCCTCAATGTTGTTGTTTAATAATTTAGTCCAAAAGATGGATTATATAAAGTGACCTATATATTGGCACTTGTGGTGACGATGGGGTGTTGTAACTTGTTTAGCGAGTTGTTCTGATTACCAATTGCATGTGCATTTCCACCACCTTCATATCCGATGCACATGTGTAATCGTGATTTGTGAGTCGGCTCAGTCGGGGGCACTGAGAAAAGAACGCGGAGGAGGGATTCATATTGTTGTTGCACAGCTCATCCTGGAGTATGTTGCTAGAAAAATAGCCATTCATAAAAGGCTAACCCCAACTTAAAGGCTGACTCAGAGATTTCCCGAGGATGGCGCCCTCATTTTTCTGACAAATCGTGTTTTTTGCATAAACATAATGCTTGTCCACATACTAATCATTGTGTGAAATAGCTAAGCTCAAATCGATGTCCTTCATATGGAAAATCAGTTTTGTTTTAAAATTCCGGATCCGGAATTTTTCTTACACACAGTATCCTATGGGACTATATGGAATAGATAAATGTTTACCGCATCAAAACGAAAAATCCGATTCATCTCAAAATCTGGAATTGGCCATTTTGGGTGGCTATCTTTAGTTCTTGGCAACTATTTCTAATTATTACACACAAAAATTATATTTCGAAATCTCTGAGTCAGACTTTAAATCTGGGTATGAAAGTTTGATTTCACAGGCAACAAAAGAAGTGACGTAGGATGTTATCTGGTCTATACTTGCTTTAAAGGCTGACTCAGAGATTTTGAAATATGTATTTTTTGTGTAGTTATTAAAAATAGTCAACTAGAACTAAAGATACTCGCCTAAAATGCATGCTGAATTCCTAAGTTAGAGATGAAACGAATTTTTCGTTTTCACGCAATACATATATATGTACAGTATAACAGTAAATAGGATACCGTGTATAACAAAATTTCCGGATCCGGAATTTTTAAACAAAGTTGTGATTTTCAATATGAAGGACTTCGATTTGAGCTTAGTTATTTCAAACAGTGATTATTAATGTGGACAAGCATTATGTATATGCAAAAAACACAATTTGTTTGAAAATTGAGGGCGCCCTCACCGGGAAATCTCCAATTTAGCTTTAAGTATACATTGGACAACATCATGATGACTATCTGGATTTTCATCATTCCTGACATGAGTGTGAATGTTCAGTGCATGCAAGGCACTCCTATCCTTGGGGACCAATATCTTTTACGATGTTTTAACATCTACATACAATTTTGCAGAAACGGCAGGAGGTATCCCTTGTCAGCAGAAAAAAAAAAAAAAAAAAAATCAACAACTGAACAGACAGTTTCAGAAAATTACCATCTGCAGTTGAACAGTATTTCTCTAGTGTACTAGCTATGCCTTGTATTCCAGTATAGTACAGAGACACTGATACATTCACATACAATTCTTGTATGCTAGCAGTAGATTACCAGGCTGCGTAATTTGCACGAATTAAGATTCCGAATAGGTGGCGCTTTAATAATTTAGCTCCCTCTATAATGGCTCTTTGCAATCGCATAGCATTGGCCTAGCTCTATCCCTCAATGTTGTTGTTTAATAATTTAGTCCAAAAGATGGATTATATAAAGTGACCTATATATTGGCACTTGTGGTGACGATGGGGTGTTGTAACTTGTTTAGCGAGTTGTTCTGATTACCAATTGCATGTGCATTTCCACCACCTTCATATCCGATGCACATGTGTAATCGTGATTTGTGAGTCGGCTCAGTCGGGGGCACTGAGAAAAGAACGCGGAGGAGAGATTCATATTGTTGTTGCACAGCTCATCCTGGAGTATGTTGCTAGAAAAATAGCCATTCATAAAAGGCTAACCCCAACTTAAAGGCTGACTCAGAGATTTCCCGAGGATGGCGCCCTCATTTTTCTGACAAATCGTGTTTTTTGCATAAACATAATGCTTGTCCACATACTAATCATTGTGTGAAATAGCTAAGCTCAAATCGATGTCCTTCATATGGAAAATCCCACATTTTTGTTTTAAAATTCCGGATCCGGAATTTTTCTTACACACAGTATCCTATGGGACTATATGGAATAGATAAATGTTTACCGCATCAAAACGAAAAATCCGATTCATCTCAAAATCTGGAATTGGCCATTTTGGGTGGCTATCTTTAGTTCTTGGCAACTATTTCTAATTATTACACACAAAAATTATATTTCGAAATCTCTGAGTCAGACTTTAAATCTGGGTATGAAAGTTTGATTTCACAGGCAACAAAAGAAGTGACGTAGGATGTTATCTGGTCTATACTTGCTTTAAAGGCTGACTCAGAGATTTTGAAATATGTATTTTTTGTGTAGTTATTAAAAATAGTCAACTAGAACTAAAGATACTCGCCTAAAATGCATGCTGAATTCCTAAGTTAGAGATGAAACGAATTTTTCGTTTTCACGCAATACATATATATGTACAGTATAACAGTAAATAGGATACCGTGTATAACAAAATTTCCGGATCCGGAATTTTTAAACAAAGTTGTGATTTTCAATATGAAGGACTTCGATTTGAGCTTAGTTATTTCAAACAGTGATTATTAATGTGGACAAGCATTATGTATATGCAAAAAACACAATTTGTTTGAAAATTGAGGGCGCCCTCACCGGGAAATCTCCAATTTAGCTTTAAGTATACATTGGACAACATCATGATGACTATCTGGATTTTCATCATTCCTGACATGAGTGTGAATGTTCAGTGCATGCAAGGCACTCCTATCCTTGGGGACCAATATCTTTTACGATGTTTTAACATCTACATACAATTTTGCAGAAACGGCAGGAGGTATCCCTTGTCAGCAGAAAAAAAAAAAAAAAAAAAATCAACAACTGAACAGACAGTTTCAGAAAATTACCATCTGCAGTTGAACAGTATTTCTCTAGTGTACTAGCTATGCCTTGTATTCCAGTATAGTACAGAGACACTGATACATTCACATACAATTCTTGTATGCTAGCAGTAGATTACCAGGCTGCGTAATTTGCACGAATTAAGATTCCGAATAGGTGGCGCTTTAATAATTTAGCTCCCTCTATAATGGCTCTTTGCAATCGCATAGCATTGGCCTAGCTCTATCCCTCAATGTTGTTGTTTAATAATTTAGTCCAAAAGATGGATTATATAAAGTGACCTATATATTGGCACTTGTGGTGACGATGGGGTGTTGTAACTTGTTTAGCGAGTTGTTCTGATTACCAATTGCATGTGCATTTCCACCACCTTCATATCCGATGCACATGTGTAATCGTGATTTGTGAGTCGGCTCAGTCGGGGGCACTGAGAAAAGAACGCGGAGGAGAGATTCATATTGTTGTTGCATTGGGTGGTACAGCTCATCCTGGAGTATGTTGCTAGAAAAATAGCCATTCATAAAAGGCTAACCCCAACTTAAATCTGGGTATGAAAGTTTGATTTCACAGGCAACAAAAGAAGTGACGTAGGATGTTATCTGGTCTATACTTGCTTTAAAGGCTGACTCAGAGATTTTGAAATATGTATTTTTTGTGTAGTTATTAAAAATAGTCAACTAGAACTAAAGATACTCGCCTAAAATGCATGCTGAATTCCTAAGTTAGAGATGAATCGAATTTTTCGTTTTCACGCAATACATATATATGTACAGTATAACAGTAAATAGGATACCGTGTATAACAAAATTTCCGGATCCGGAATTTTTAAACAAAGTTGCGATTTTCAATATGAAGGACTTCGATTTGAGCTTAGTTATTTCAAACAGTGATTATTAATGACATGAGTGTGAATGTTCAGTGCATGCAAGGCACTCCTATCCTTGGGGACCAATATCTTTTACGATGTTTTAACATCTACATACAATTTTGCAGAAACGGCAGGAGGTATCCCTTGTCAGCAGTATACACATATGGGCTAGTAAAATCTCAATTCCCTTGGCATAGTTCAGTATCTTCCATTCACCAGTGTATTTAGAAAATACACCCCCTGGTTTTTGGGTATGATATATCATACCCAGATCACACAAGGTCAGTTCATGTCAATTGTATGTACAAGTACAACCCAATGAACTGTGTCTTTGGTGGATGAGCATATTGTAACTCATACAGACAATTGCTTCCGAGCTGTATGACACCATCTGGTGGTTCAGAAGAACTTGAACACAACAGCACCCCCACATGTTAAGTTTTTGGGTTTAAGATGGCCAAGAGTTTCTAGATCTGGAGCTTTCCATTTCTAGTAAGCAAAATTAGTCAATGTGTGAAAAGTTATTTTACATTATTTCACAACAGGAAAGCATCTTTAAACATAATGTTAAAACATTATAAATATACCATGTAAATAAAGTACAAGAGAAGAGTCAGAGAGCTGAAGTTTGAATGAGAGTATCAAGAGTTTTCCACAGATTGGCCACTCCGACATGAAATTTTGGCTCATATCTGGTCACAAAGTCAACATCTAGACATACTTAATTAGTCAACCATGCAGACATACGATCATTCATGCCTAATGTAATGAATATGATTATACTACTGTGGTATTATTTACATATGAATCCATAGTGCCTTGTGGTCCAATCGGAAGTTCAGAACTACATGGGAAAATTCAAGGTGCTAGTTTAATGAGTGTGTCAAACTCAAGGCTTGCAGAAACTTGGGTTATGGATTTGGGTTGACTGTTTTAGTAATTTTTTATTCTAATGAACCTAATATATACCATTTTTTAATATTTTACTATCTTAATTATTAACCATTTAGTTAAATTGTTAAATCATAATAAATCAGTCTGAAAGCTTGTTGTCAGATACAGGTGTTACGATTTCTGATCTCTAAGTACGATGCCAAGCATTATTCGTTCCATTTTTTCATTGTAATAATAATATTACAAATGCACCAAACCATCATAACTTTATTCTGCTTATTCTAAAGTCAATCTGCTTCTTTCACCAAGACCCAGGGTCCTAGGCCTATTTTTTCTGTCCCACCGGGTGTAAAAAAGTCGGGGACCACAAGGTAAAATCGCCCGGTGCCTAACTAATAAAAATCTTTGCATCATTTCTCTTCAGGAAATAATGGTTTACCAAACTTTGCAAAGCATTAAAATGCATTACCTTTATCAAACATACATGAACATGTTGAATATAGTTAATGCTTTAAGCCTTGTTTAGGTGTCATTACATGTTGACGACATTTTGAAATAATGAAATATATGAATAAAGAAATAGTCATTGCATTCCTAATCCAGAAATACAAAATAACAGGAGTGTAAGAATTGACTTTCATGGACTTGTCCCTGTTGCACTTATATGATCTAAATTTCCTGCAACTCAAAATGCTAAATGGACAATATATAAAGCAGGATTAGTTCTATTGATTTTTCAAGATTTTTACCATTTTGATCAATCTTGTGGTTTGGGTAAAAATATTTTTGTGGGTTTTGAATTTCTGCTACGTTACAGGTGGGTGACCTGATCATGGTCTGATTTTTCATGTTTTCTCCTTCACATGGAAGCATAGTCCAAAAAACATCAGATTACAATTTTGAGGTAAATCGGTTCAGCCATTTGGATCGTAGAAGCAAAAACGTATACCAACTTGGCCCATAGGAGGAGAGTGTGTGTTAATTTATGTGGTCAACCACATTTAGAGATGTTTTTGTTCATAACATTAGAAGGAAACATTTCCTGGGCTTAAAATTTCACTGGGGTAATGAAAACAATATTTTGGCATTAACAGGTCCCACTATGAATCCATGGTTTCCAGCACCTGTTGCACTGAGGTAATTAAATTTTGGACAACTCCAACTCCAGGCTCATGGATTTCACATGTTGACTGTCTACATTCCACATACGTGTCCTTTAGTCACATTACAGAGTACCATCAGCTGGTGTGACAGAATTTGTAAATCTAGGACCAGCAAAAATGAACAAGGTAAATGTAATACTAAATGCCACTCTGAAATGTTGAGTATTTTCAGGCTTAGAAGAGTAATGTACATTATAGTGCATGTATTCACTGTTGAATTTAATTTTCACAAACTTATTTATTGACATGAAATGAGTTGATCCAGCATTTTCTAAATCCAAGAAAGGGTTGTTGTCCAAGAAATCCTGGATTCATGTATATACTCATCCACCCAGGGCACGGTTAACTGAGCTCTACATTAGCAAGAACTATAAATCAAACCCAACAACCAGGGGAAGTATTTTCAACACCCACACACTGATGAATGGAAATCACAGAACTGTGACATGGGGTTGAGGCTAATGTAAGTAGCTTATAATGTCTATTCCTTCACATTACAAAACACTTCATTGAATATTTTTAACAAAACAAGTAAAATTGCTTTTTGAAAAGGCCTTCAGCATATTAGTTTCCTTAGTCCATCTTTCGCTTCCAATTTAGCCAGACACCGGAGTCATTACCAAACCCACGGACCACATTTTTTTTGTAAGAGCAATAACAGTGCCATCTTGCATTATCTATTGGCACAACGATTAATGAGATATGTGGTGAAACGGCAGCATTATGCACTCACATAATTACACCAATATGTTATTTAGTGTGCAGTGGCGAATACCAATGACAACTCATCAATTATATAAGATCATTCACAAAGCCCAGATAAATTTTATCCTTGTAATTTGTTCTCAAATTCCATGCAGAAATTGGATTTTCTTTTATCTTCTTTTTTCCCCCAAGTACTTGTTCATTAGACCAGTATTACCAACACTGTTCAACTACAAAAAAATCATCCAGAGTTACATAATTCCTTTCAGGTTTTTTTTTTTTTTTTTTTAAATCAAAGACTTAATCATTAAATTTACTTCTTAATGTACATAATCATTCCTGGCATTAATTTCAATTTAGTTTTGTGTGTGTGTGTGTGTGTTTTTTAACAATATTACTCCTGGTATAGACTTGATAGTCAAGGCCACTTTGGTTTCAAATCATCACTAAAGTAACACACTCAGGTCCAAACCATCCTCGATTGTGAATTACAATGAAAAAAATTGGACAGCTAATGATGGAAAATACCACTATTTTGAGCAGAAACCGGAAACAAATTGCTCTCCTGCTGGAGGGAGTTGTGCTAAAATTTTTCAATGGCCACTTGCGCCGTAATTGTACGACGAACACAACTGACCACTGACCGTAATATACCCTGCAATATATTCAAATCGCACAGTGGTATTCAAGCATGAAACGCCAAGGAATCCAGTGTACCACGGCCATCGTCAGTCACCTCCACACAGAAAACAACAAATAAATAAAAAGAACCCCAGTTGCTGGCCTTGTCGCTTGTCATCAATAAATTGACGGAAATTACTGCCTTGAATCGAGTGGTTATTTTTCAAGCGGTCTTTGAAAGACACGCAAAGAGAAACACAAGCTGAACTATGAGTGGAGAATAAACCACTCAATTATACAGTTATATTTGGTGTTTGGGTTTGAGGAGCTTGTACTTGTAAGCGGAATCCAAACGGTATCGTAACAATGTTCATAATCTGAGGCTAATTACTCTGATGTGATTGACGTTTTGTTTAGACTGCTTCAAGATGACACTTCAGCCAAATACATGAATGTTAAATTGCAAAATAAAAATCCAATGTTGGTTTTTAAGTGGTAACACACTAAATATATGTAAAATAATAACATATGATTCTGTAGTGGTTGTTGAGTGCTACCTGGGCCATGACGCAGATATTTACCTACATAAATTTGATTCTAATTTCTATTGAACGAATGGTACAGCCCCTTGTGCCTTAATACCTTGAAATCCCTTTGCATTTTTTCCCGTCAGTCACGACAGAGCAACCACGCGGCACACCAGCATTTTCTGTGTGTGTCAAAATTGCAACATGGAGACCTGGTGTGGTCTCGAGTGGTAGCCAGCTATGCCAGAACACGGGCATTGACACGTATGCAAATCTGATTTCAACTGCACCGCGGTACATCCCCTTTCGCACTAAAATACCCTAAACCCGCTTTGCATTTCCTCCGTCAGTCCCTCCAATGGCCAACAAAAGAAAACCAATCGTATGACTTGCCTAGCCCACAGGGTGACAAACATCACGGGCTAGCAAGGCAAAGATCACAAGCATGGCGGTTGAATTAATCATGAGGCAGGTACTCGAGCACTAAACACCGACCACTTGTGCTGGCTTTTACGACAACATGAAAAGTTACACTAGTCAGCAATGGTTGTGAATTTGCCGCTCCCGTCTTGATTAGATGGAGAGAGCAAATGTTGGTGATAGCACACCAAAATTAACAGAGTAACGAAAACACACCTGGTGTAAGGCTTAACAAATGTACGACTCTCAGAATCCAACGGGTACGGTAAGATAACCAGGAGTCAAACTTGGAAGATATTCTGAAATTTTAGGTTTAGAATTACACTGCCATCAATAGCACAATTACTTTTGATTGAAAAGCTGCAAGATTGTTGGTGACTTCATCAGAATTTGAAATGATCCTGTGGTGTGGCATTTTAAATATATCAGAACAGTATCAATATTACATGGTAATTATGCACACATAAATGGAGATATTCACTTTTGCATTGATTACCACGGCTTCATTCAATTCATTGACATCAAAATTGGGTCACTTTGGGTAGTCAACAACGGTCAGTGTAAGCCATTATATTTATCACATACATTTTGTGCAATTTTCAATCATTTAAATTTAGCAAGTTGCATATTCTATAAATGAAATAATTAAATGATACATTTTTGCATGTTAGTTGTCTTTACATTCGTATTTCCATGTCGATTCACAAAAATAAAACCTAAAATAACACCAAAGTGTATATTCCAAGTTTCTTTACATTACCTTCAATGGGCTGATATTATGGTAACTGAAATAAGGATTTTACATCCAGTAGTAAAATATTAATGTTAACATTGTGCCAGAAGGAAGATGAAAAGGAATAATTTTCTGCAGGATGGCAAAATGGTTCACTTAAGTGGTCAGAAATGAATTAATCATTCTCATTTAATATTTTTGACACATGGGCACCCACAAAATTTGAGTGAAATTTCCAAAATATTTATTAGTCCCCAACTAGCCAACAAATGCCTGAAAAATCGATCGCTTGACTTTGATAACACCCGATAGGCAAAAATAATCAAATTTTGTTTACTAGCACGTTCAAGATGCATGGCAAAATTTTAGTTTTAACATTCTGCTGAGCTTCACATATACATAGCCTCATTGTCAACAACATGTACCCCTACAACCAGAGTATAGGATAGTCAACCCCAACCCGACCATGATATTGTGATACAAAATACACCAGGCCAGTGTGTAAGTTTACAGATCACAAACAAGTCACTGAACTGTGTCCCAAAAGGTTGTGATAAAAATGATATAGCAGGTCATTGACGTCCAGTGAATTTGTTTTAACTACAAATTGAAGATGACCATCAGGAATGTACAATTTCAAAGTTTCCATGAAATGAATAATTGGGTGTATCACCACATGTGTGAGATGCATTCAGCCACAAGGGCTCCAGGTGCCAACGAACATAAATACTTATTTTACAATGTGTCTAAAAACTTGATGGCATATAACGCCCTCGTACCTAAAGGTAACAATGTTGTGAGTAGTCTAGATCCTCACAACAGTATCACATCCAGAAAATTTGGTAGGCTAATGGAGGCAGTCACGTGTATTGCATACCATGTCAGCATCAGTGGATAACTGCATTGGTCACATACTATGACTGAAAATTAAGCCTGTCATCATTTCATGTGACATGAATCCCTGGTTCATATTCCTGGTTCTTATGTGCCCCTCATACATCTATCTCAATAAAGGTGTCTTGAAATAAGTATAATTGCAACATGCCAGGCACTTTTATATTCTTATGCAAATGAACAAAAGTTGGTGTGAACTGGTTTAATTTGAAAGTGTTGCCCCTGGGTCAACAGCCACTTACAAGTCTCAACTCTCTGGACATCCTGGCATAAAAATTAGAGAATAAAAGGAGATTTTTTGTTTTGGCCATCTTAAATGGCATCATATTAAACGGATGGCATCCAATATTTTGAGGGTTGGGTGGATGCCGGCGCAGTTGGTACAACTGAATAAAGAGTGGATTGCCCATCCATTATGACCACCATCTAAGATGGTCAAAACAAAAAATATTATCTTTTATTCTCATTCTATTTCAGAATTGAGTAAGTTTTAAGTGTAATCGACATAATTTATCTGGCTAAAACTTTTGTCACATTCTGTTTAATTAATTACTTGGAATTGCCCCCACCCCATCTGAAACAATGTTCAAGTCAAAGGAACCAAGGTCAATCGCGGCGGTGTCGTCACGCTGCATAAATTGCATCTGTGAACACGCGACGGCAGGACGCAGTATAAACGTGCGTTTGAGCGTGTCATATATTCGAAACAACCGATAATTGTGACATGCCATCATCCATCTAGTAATGGATTGGGCGGGCTTTTGACCTAACCAATGAGAATTGCTGAACCTCATACACAATGCCTGCACCATCATTCATAATGTTTCGATCTCAATATCAACTTCTGACCACCAACCAACCACTATCCAGGCTCCACCCGCTCCCAAGATTATATTTGTGACCGAGAAGAATGCAACTTGTGAGTTCACCAAATCTTGTTCAATTATCAACCTTTTCGAGGGTGTTCAGATCCTCTTGTGCGTGCGTTTTCATGCCACTGACGCGGACAGTTGATCCTTAAGTTTCCTTGCATTTTCTAGAACAAGCAAGATCAACCACCTGTTTTGCCACCATCTAGTGACGGAATGATTAATCTCTAGCCTGTAACTGACAACTTGAAAACTATTACCATAATTCTATTGCAGTTTCTCATCTTAAACTATCCTTTGATTACCACCAAATAAGGCGGGAGATTATTGGTTGTTATTGTTCGAGCGTGGAAGAAGTAAACCAAAATGTACTCGGCGTGTGCATAAAATCGTGCGCGCCATCCATTAATAATACACACTGCACATTCTTGCACTGCTGCGCCTCATTGTTCCATATCAGTTCCCCACTGTGACGAGGCCTGCCTATTTGGTGGTAATCAAAAGAATAGTGATGAAAAATATTCAAATATGCAAAGAAAACAGCCAGAAAATAAAATGAAACCTATAATATATAAATGCATCACAATTTGTTAAATGGGGCAAATATCACATGGGGGTATCAGAGGTCAAGAGGTGGTCACCTCACAAGAGACTTGGGCCAGTGTTTCTTCCGAGTATGAAGTTAATAAGCCACACCATCACGCAGAAGCACGACACTAAAAATCACCAGTTTAACTATGTCCAACTTCCCAGTTTGTGGGGGGGGTCAGCCTTCTAAAAAAAAACAGTGACATGAACATCCCCACACACCCAGAGTCATCGGCCCATACTCAAGTGACGTGTGATTCACTTGTTTGAATATACACACCATCAAGGAGGAGGGTCCGTATGAGTCATCTTAACTGTCACATGATGCCAGGAACACTTGAGACGCCACTACAGAGAAAACTCAACGGTACACATACCCAACTCATCAAAAATTGTAATTCTGATCCGCATCACTGCAATCATGATACCACTGCATTTTTTTTTTAATTGTTTTTTTTTTATTTGTTTTTTGTTTTAACAAAATAAAAAAAAAAATTTTTTTTTTTTTTGTTTTTTTTTTTTTGAAAAAAAAAAAGAACAAAAAAATTTTTTTTTTTTTGAATATAAATTTTTTTTTTTTTTTTTTTTATGGGGGGGGTCGCTTTGGTCATTGCACGTCTGGGCTGCTAAGCCATACCAAGCATCTCTCGTGGGACAAGCTCAGGTCGCCATCAACAAGATTTTCTGTTGTAGCATTACCACCAGCAGGGAAAAAAAGACGGAAAAAATAAAAGCGGCGTGATATAAACACCACATCCCATGCCTGTCATCTATAATGCATACCATCTCCGCACCACAATTGCTAAAGCTCCGAGTCATCAAAATTAAGCCTAGAAAAAAAACAATTGGACAACGGCAGCTGTAAAGAAATCTCCATGCAAGCACTCCTGGCTGTGTAGATTTTGTTATCGCAACCTGCATTACTATGCAGCAGCTAGCTCAAAAGTAGGGAGAGGCGAACAGTGTCAAGCGCCTTGTCCACGACAAAAGTTTAAACCCTCCCTCAACTCGTCTTTAACATCTCCACATTACTCACAATGCATTTGTATTTGCATCCTACGTATAATACAACATGGAGTGGGGACAAGGCTGTGGATCATGTGATGTCCTTTAACATTATGTATTGCTGAGCACTAGGGTCATAAGGAGCTAAAGGGGGATGGTCCGATTTAGGTATATACAGTTTCATCTAAGAAGAAGGGTCTACACTCACCCCAAAACCCTATCTTTAAAGTTTCATGCCGATATTTCAATTCGTTTTGATGTGAGAGCTTAAAACATGATTTTGTAAGCCTCATAAAGTAATGTGTAAAATTTATTGGTTGACCAAAATGTTGCACATTTTTGCTCATAACTTCCAAACCAACATCCAATAGTCATCAGATTTCACAGGGTAAATGAGAAAAATAGCCTTATCTGATCTCACAATTTTGACCACTTCCATTTAAATCAGGGTTCTGGGGACGAGACTATTAGGGATCGGGCCATGGCCAGGCACGGATCTAGGGATGGGGCAGAGGGGGCGCGCGTCTCCTGGTAATTCTGCAAAATCTTGCAAAATCAGCCCATTCTGGACAAGTTTCAGCCTTCAGCCCCCTGGTAATTTTGACGTTTTTCAAATCCTGGATCCGCCCCTGATGGCCCTCTCCGGTTCACTGACAAGGGAGGGGGTGTAGTATGGAATTCCATCTTTTACTAGAAAGCCCACATTTTTATGAAATTTTGATACCAAAATATTATTTTCACCACAAATGGGAGACTGTGTCATTGTGAAGTGCAATAGCTGCCATGTGACACATCCTTGTGCTGCCATGTGTTAGGATTTAACTCTCTGAACTTTCCTTGAGTCAGTGGCTCATTTTGGCTCTTGAAATGACAAGTCGCCTGAAGAACCATTTCAAGAGTCACTGACCTAAAACTGGCCATAATAGTATATTTGATGGTAATTTGTGACAAATAGCAGCTATTGCACTTACGACCTTCTCATACTCACATGAGGAGTTATTGCAGGGTGTGATTGTACTGTGCAGAGTGGCACAGAGGGCCTTCAAATAGTTTTTACCACAGCAACCCACATATTTTTTCTTCTTCTGCTGTCCTCTATCTTGTTTTCACAACACAAATACTACTGGATGTATGCCTTTGCTATTAGACCACACATTACTATGCAAGGAGCTCACTGGCAACAGGGAGCGTGAAGTGCCTCAACCCAGGCAAAATTCTTTTTCTCTTCTCATCTTAATTTCCTTGCAACTAAGAACTCATAAGTTTGGTATCACACCCCGCCATTACTATGCAAGGTAGCTCGGTAAAGCCAGTGAGAGTGGAGTGCCTCGACCACGATAATCCCTTTTCTCTCTCTCTCTTGCCCTGACAAAAAGCAAACTGCTTATCATCATCCTTTAGGCCTCTTACCCAAGCACTATGAGTTTAACCAAGAGATAGCCCTGGGGTTGTATGCCATTCACCACAAGCCCATTGACATTGTCAGGTTGCGGATCAGAATGGATTGGTTGGACGCGCTACGAGTGCGAGTTAGACATGTCAGTTTAGTTTTCTCCTGCTAAATGAGGTAGATCACCTCCTGACAACGAGATTTGCGTTTTGGATGCCTGGTCCGAGGGTCCTGTGTCTTAGTTACGGCAATGGACTCCACTCCGGCAGGTTACATGGTTTAAGAGTTCATTACCTGTAATGGGGCATCTGTTGATTGGCATTATATGTAGTATGTCAAAAAAATGTGGAAAAATTATTAGAATGCTAATAGCATACTCATTTTCTATGATATCTTATACCCAGGTCTTATTCAGATAACCATTCCAAATTCAGCAGGTATAACTAAACTCACAGGCTTCAAATCTCCATTTGCATAATTTACTTTAAGTTTAAGCCAAGGGCTACCACACAGGTTTAAAATGATAGAACTACCACACTCTTGTCTACAGCTTTTCACATTTATGAAGAAATGTTCTAGTAACACCGACTTCCACAATTTGTTTGAAATCGTGTATACATATTTCAAACAAATTTATTTCCTATCAAGGCCCAAGGCTTTCTAGTTTTCCCATTCATCTTGTTCATATTACACAACATATCCATTTTAATTCCGAAAAGAGAAAGAGACAGACAGTAAAAGAAGCTTCCACTGCTTCTGGGATATTAAATCCCGGCTACTCTAAACAGAAGTCAAATAATATTGCAGAAAAATTGGATACCTATCGATCAGTCCATACTTTTTCCTGTCGTACATATTTACACCCACAACAAACTACACTAGTATTGCCTGGGCGGGCAAAATCAGTGGACCCAGGGGCTAAATTGGGAGAAGCAGGCCTACAACAGAATTATACATGAAAATGGAAAAGCTTTAGTTTTGCATTTTTGGTTGTCTTCTATGGGCCTTCCGCATCGGCGGAGCTCCTCTGCACCACAATATTTTGCCATGTGTAATCATGCTCGGTGACACATCTAAATCAACAGGAAAAAAGCCTGAAACTTCAATTGCTGCCAAATTGAGGGAGAGGGACTCTAATATTGTGTACTCAGTGCGTGTATCCATAGCTAGCTCTTTAGCTGGACGCATGGGATGCAATATTCGCCACTGTAACACTCGCGGTTCAGGAAATCCATTTAGAGCCCGAGGGCGCCATTTGACTGGTAACTAGCGCATTACAGCACCTGCTGACTGGAAACGAAGGTCGAATAAATATTAGCGTGCAAGCGAGCATTAGAAACTTGCCAGCCACAGTGTAATCTCCACCAATCATCTGACATTAAACACAGTGGCCAATCATGACACATGCCTGGACCTCCCGTACTATTCACACAAGCCAATGGTTCTCTAAATGATCTCAAGTCAACTAATAAACACTTTCCCAAGACACTGCATGTTTTCACTTATTTGAGAGCAGTTTTCAAGTCTGGCATAAATTTGATATTTTTGACAATATTTGGGGTGCAAATTTGCACTTCAACGACTTGCATCGACTCCTGTATGCAACCCAATGCTCAGCACTGCAGCAATCCAGGGGTTTTTAATCATTTCCTTGGGCTCGGTTCAACGACCTGCAAACTCAATCCATTTTATGAAATCGACCCATTTTGGTTGGTAGGTATACTTTGTGGTATCCAGAATACACAGGATAATGACATGCACACAGGTGTCACTGAACTTTTGCCCCTGGTAGACAGTGATGTTCCAGTGAGTATTGTTCATTAAGTATCCTGTTGGCCTATTTAGGCCAACATGGAATCCTGTACTATCTGTATAGTTTTGATTTAGATAGTCTTCTTATACCAATTGTGGGCGGGGAAAAAATACCACAAACCTTTCAACCATTGTTCCCTGCAAGCAACAGTAGTAAACAATATTTGACTTTTTCCCCATAAATGATTTCCCCAGAATCAGCATGAAAAATGCATTAAAGGGGGATGGCCCAATTTAAGGATATGAAGTTTTCATCTTAAAAGATTGGCCTTCACTCCAAAACCCCATCTGTAAAGTTTCGCGCCAATTTTTCCCATTTATTTTGATGCGAGAGCTAAAAACATGATTTTGTAAGCCCCATAGTGTTCTGTTTTAAAATTATTATTGGTTGACCAAAATGGGGCACATTTCGCTCATAACTTCCAAACCAAACATTTTTTGGCTCTAAGATTTTCACAGGGTAAATGAGAAAAATAGTAGCTTTCCTCTGATACCAAAATGTTGACCACTTCCGGTAAAATCTGTGGCTTCTGGGGACGAGGCTATTAGCAATCGGGCCATGGACCTTTAAAATGAGTACATACAACCCTAGTCTTAGGTCAGTGGCCTAGTTTCTGATGAATTTTTGTTTTCATTTGTAAAAGTTGGTTCCATTTTCTGGTAGACAATTCAAAATAGTGTCGCCCTGACTTAACGCCAGAAGCAAGATAG
Organism: Ophioderma brevispina; assembly: GCA_023653785.1. Classification (NCBI taxonomy): domain Eukaryota; kingdom Metazoa; phylum Echinodermata; class Ophiuroidea; order Amphilepidida; family Ophiodermatidae; genus Ophioderma; species Ophioderma brevispina. The sequence goes on from JAMKCH010012262.1 coordinate 49,487, forward strand.
GAGCTTTGATTTAAGAGTCAAGTTTTGTTGAAAGAAGTTAATAACCTTTGTCCTACTTTACTAATTGTTGGATAGGACAGTTTTTAGATTGTAACACAAATCGCAACATCAAATAAATTTTAGAATTACACTCATTTTTGAGAATGTACAAACATAAGGAGGTGCAGATAGAGAAAAAATGCTAAATTCAAGAAATGCCCCATTCCTTTCAAGAACCAACACACTAATGGACACATACATCTCACTTCAGTTCAACCACAACTTATTCCTATTCCATTAATCCTTCAAAAATCTCCAGATCACACTGAAAGCTACCTTCCAGCTTTCCAATATTTACATATGCTATGAGATACAAAAATTATCACTACCAGGCCGTGCCACCAGTCGTGTATAATAAACATTCCTTGCTAACTACTCCCCATTATTCCCTCACTCGCGATGAAAAGCCGGTATTGATCCTGTCACGGATGACGTACCATTACATGTATATGTGTTGTGTACATGGCGAGCATACCGCATTAGATGCGTTTAAATACTATTGCACACACTCAATTATAAATTTGATGAGTTCCCTGTCAGGAAGGGTAGTTGTGGAATGATGAACGCAGAGCTAGGGTGTGCTATTGACCACGTGGAGTGTATAATGAAATAAGGGGATTCACTACGACCACAATTGGTGCACGCTGTATAACACATCACAGGCATGCTGCAGTTGATTTGTTAAAATACAATTTGACATCAATTATTATTTTAAAGGTGCTCCGAGAAAGATTTCAAGGCATCCTTGTATTGCGTCTTTTCATAGAGATTAACACTCAATAGATTTCTTAACTTGTATGTGGCTACAGAAATGCCTGAAAAGGTGGTTTTGATTTGCGTATATTTGCTCCAATACAAAATTATAAATTTAACAATTTTGGTACCAAAGCAATAATTCTCAGCTTAATCTTTTAGAGGTAATATTTGTGATGGAAAACTTTACATCAGTGCTAAAATTAGGGGTTTCCTTTTCAAGGGACATCGGATATGTGCAATCTCTGATTGCACCTTTGAAGGGCCATTGTGAAACTCTCAGCCTCGTCGTCAAAGCTCACTCCATCAAATTTAACAATTTTGTGTAACCGAAACCTTTCATCTAATAACTTTTATTCACATTATAGTTAGTTTGCCGATTTTTGTTGTTCTTTGCACGACACATCATTTACCATATTTTAAGTCTACCCACATTTCCTATGTAGCTTGGACACGGCATTCTATGGATCCAGTGTACTACACTAATTATCAAAATGACAGATGCAACTTAAGTTAAACTTTAGAATTGAATATTTTGTGACTATCTTTAATTGAAAACAAAAAAATAACCTTTTTAAATTACAATCGCCCTAATTCAGTGATTTATTTACTAATTATTTTCCTCAAATTTGCTTTTAAATTAACAAATCATATCCACAAACTTTGAAGTATCATTATATTTGTTTAGAAGAACATTAAATAAATCATAAAGGCAAAGAAAATTAAAAAACAAAATAAGGATTACTAAGAAATCACCAAACAAATTATAACTGTAGCATGTGTGCGCTTGCATGCCAATTTGATCTTCTTAAGAAAAATATTTCAATTTTCTATCTGTAATTGGACAAAAATTACAACACAGTTGCACATCGGTCAGAATGATACGCACATGTTGATAACACCAAAACTCACCCTCAGAATCACTGAAGTTATAGAAATTTAGCTCAAGTTTCATGAGGATATCTTGTGAATCATGAGGATATCTTGTGAATCATGAACAAAAATTAAGGTGCTCCTTTAAGAATTTGTGACATGATCTTCTAATGCCTGGTAGTTCTCGGTGCAACCAGAGTTTCACCCATCAGGTTTCCAAGAAATATTGAGAGCCCTGATTTTTACACTGATGGAAAGCTTTCCATCAATAATATTCCCATCTGAAAGGATTAAGTTGAGGAATATTGCTTTGCTACAAAACATCCAATTTTGTATTGGAGCAAAATATGTAATTAAGCCTATGTTTTATATTGAAATATAAGCATATAAAAATCGCCTTGTTTTCACTTAAGACATTTCTGTAGTAAAATACAAGGCAAGAACTATTTTGAGTGTCTAATCTATATGAAATCACTACATATGACATTATATGGTGCCTCAAATCGCTTGTTGCACCTTTAAAATTTAAATGCACCAATGCACAGCATGTCAAAATGCACTTTACACTCATGCCAAATTCAAGTGAGCAGCATTTCACATATGCTCCACTGGCTATCTTTTCTGCCAAAAGTTATCTAAAAAAATCCAAGTGTATTTTTTTTACTACTTAAAATCAATGACTCCTCTTCAGCATTGTCTCATGCTTTCCACACATGATTACCCACAGGTCTATTTTTGTTTGTCACCATCAAAATGTTTCTAAATTTAAATAAGTGCATTGAATGATATGTTTTTCTCCTCATGTGTAATTTCTTTACTCAAATACTTCAAAATTATCACCATTTCTCTTGTGTCTTAGCATGATACCAGTTACTGCTTATGGCCATTGACATGGCCAACATGGCAGTGTTTGTTATGTAATCTCACAATTTAGCTGTAATATTCCTAAAAACCTAAAGATCTAGGGTACCGACTTGGCCACCTAACCTGCGTGGTGGCCCTTAGCCTTGGGTCTGAAGCCACATTAGAATATACGTACACCTCTTAAAAAGGAAAAATCTTTAAAAAATTAGGACCAAGTCAAAATTACAAAAGAACAATAACATTATTGATGTATTTGCACACTATACGGTATTTTCAATCATGTTGAGGGTTTCGCCCTCAATTTAAATAAAAATGGGAACAATACAATATAATGCATGCACATGTTGAGAAACTAAACTTACCATTTCCAAACTCTAGGGTCCCTGGGGACGAGGCTATTAGTGATCGGACCATGGACCTTTAATTTTCACATGTACACAATACTCCACCTAAAAAATGTCACAGCCAGTAACACCTAAATATGTAAGTACATGTACAGTGCTCTTGGTCTACACAACACAAAGGCTATTGTGTTCCTTTGGAAGTTCATGAAATGGTTACTAACTTTCACAAAGAAAATTCACATCAACTGGAACATTATAGCAAAATGTGCATATACGTTTGAATTCAACCAACCCATTTTGTTCAGTCAGGCATTAATACATTGTAACCATGTTTTAAAAATAACTTGTATTTTACATTCCCAGCATATGCCAGTACCCATTTATATCCTGGGTGGAGAGGCAAGCGAGGTAAATGCCTTGCCAAGTGCACAACACAATGGCGACAGTAGGGCTCGAACCCACAACCTGTGCTTATGAGGCGAGCACTGATCCAACTGCAGCGCATTAGTCTAATTAAATGGTAACTCAACTTCACAAGCAATTATTTTCACAAATTTGAAGTGATACAAATTTGCTAAGGTTGTATGCCATTTATAAATGAATTAGTTTTTAAGATCAAATGAGGCCTTGCTCATTGGCAAAAGTTTTTTGCTATGAAATTAGGGTGTTAGCAGGACTCGCACTACAATTGACGTTCTCAAATTGCAATTGAGCCATCAAAAAATAAGCCGATTGTCCTTGTGGCTCCAAAAGTGTAATATTGGTCGGCTATAACTTTTAGCTATCCCATAATGTGTACTTTGGGTGGGTTTTTAAAAATATTCTACCAAGGTACCCAATTTGGAAAAAATGGGGCAAATTTATCGAAATTTTTAGTGCGTGTGTGGGGTCGAGTTTGGGGGGGTGTGTTTTGTGGTATGTAGGGGTGTATGTGGTAAGGAGTGTGGAGTTGGTGTGTGCATGTATGTGCGCGCACAGCATGCTGGCGTGCATGCATGCACAATTAAAGATAACACCTGAATGATGAAAATGGTAACAAGACATTTTCTCAATGTGTGAATTTTCAAGGTGCTTATTTTTCGCAGTACCAATGCCACAAGCTAAACGCAATATTCCATAACAATGTCAACACAATTGCAAAATTCCCAATCAAGTTTTCAACAAACCAGACCTACCTACAGGTATCAAAACCCATAAATTATGATAATTGTAATGGTTAACAACTTGGTCATTTGCCACAGCAACCCATTAACCCCGGGGAAAGGGGGCTGAGTGGCTGAAATGTGCCCAAAATAGGCTGATGAGTGGGGGGGGGGGCTCGAGCCCCACAGCCACCCCTCTGAGCATGCGCCTGTAATGTGACATTAAGTTAGAGAAGACATATAGCATCATAGCAATGCAATTCATTATTTTCTTTTTAGATTCTTTTATTACATTAGGATAAACACAACCCGACCTGTCCAGTTGACCCGACCCGACCCACGTCTGAAGTCCCCGGACAATAGCATCTAGCATTTCGTCCAGTCCAGTCCACTCCCGTCCCGGGGAAAATGATATTTACCGAAAGCCCCGCTAGTCTTATCAACACGGTTAAATAAGAATTTTTGACCATTATAAAAGAAAATGTACTTTCACTAAAACTTATCCAATTTTTGTTTTCAACTTGGCCAATACCCATGTGATACAAGTGATCATATATGTGAACCGTCATTCATAAACCCATCTTTCATACTGTACATGCACTGGAGCTCATCTGCAAACGACATGTGTATACCTTTGTGTGTACTATACTCCCACAATGATACAGTAATAGCAAACAACAATATAGTCAATTGAGCAAGTATAACGACCCTTCTTGAAAAACCCACATAATAGAAGCATGTATATTGTGGTAAGGACATCTGCCCATCACAATAGGATTGGCAATTCTTGCTAGACTGCACTCACGATCTATCTACATGTATCTAAGTCTACCCATAGAGGACTATCAGCTAGACATGTATTTCTCTCTCAGCTTTCACTCCCATCCTATGCTACCAGTGCTAGGGCCTTACTGTCAAAGCTGAAAAAGCACACACATATATACCATGGATGCATGTATAATAAATATGCTCAAGAATACAGTCTCACAGACAGTCGGTATTTCAACCCAAGCACTATTTGTTCAAACTACATGTGCACTCGACACACAAACCCATAACAATTAGATATCGCCGTCTCGTGAAAGCCACACACACACACACGCACAAACGCACATGTACCCCACAACAAAAGTGTAAAAGCCCCATACAGTGCACCTACACTTTGGTGATTTCAAATCGATATCCGAACAGCCGGGTTGCAGTACTCCTGATAAACTGCCATGGCATATCAAGACTATAATTGTCTCACCAGTCAATGCCTGATGGTTGGTTGGTACAGGGGATGTCGCTCCCTCTAGACTGCCGCCATGATGCAGCAGCGAGCAGTTTCACCAGTGACTACTGTGCGTTTAGGATAACCTGAGCACAACTCCATTTCACTGTTATTTACAATCCATTCACAAAATCCACAGCAATGCGCTATGTTGCAGTAAACCGACTGCAGGAACCGTACTGCGTTTAGCATAAAACGGCATTCACACTACACATCTTGCAATGTTAACGCAATGTAAATTGCTAGAGGTTGGGATCCATCATGGAGTTAACAGACTACATACTGTGTTAAGGGCAACTATGGCATCACCACCACGAGAGGGATTTGTGCAGCGTAGCGTGGTCTTGGTTAGGTGGGGTCATGCATGCTGTGTGCTTAGCTAGCCAGGCTGTAGGAAGAGAAACAACGCTTCAGTGAACACCACCAATTATATGTTGTCATGTTTTAGGGTTACTCTTAATCGACTTTCAAAACAAGCAGCCCTGACCTTACAAATAAAGTGCAATCAAAGAATAAAATCACCAGTCTATAAAATTACTATCAGCGTCAAACACTAAATTTGACCTTGAAATCTTTGTTGCAAATAATTTACAGAAATATCACCGACTTCTAACCCAAGGAATTTTAAAACAGACAAATATACCAATTACCAAAAAAAAATACCTGGGTGATCCTAAAGTAATCTCTGAACCCAAACTATACTTTTGTGGTTTATTCTGTCAGTCGCAGTTGTTGAATTTGGCACACACACTCTCTGCGACTGGCGTGAAACTTACTATGGACCGTCTATGGAGTGCTGGAAGTTTTCTTATATGTAATCAATTTTTGATCTGATCTAAAGATATTTTCTTGAGATACAGCAGCAGGATAAAATTTTTGATGATATTATGTAAAAAGAAATAATTTCAGTGAGTAATTTTGCTGCAAAGCGCGATTTTGTTGACTTCATCATTCACTCCAAAGGAATCTTTTACTCCAGGGAGTAACTTGGAAGAGCCGTAATTGACCAATCAGGTGGCAGAATTCCAATTTGTGACATCACACCGACCGACAGAATTATGAAATTGATTATCGATCAGGCATTCTACTGAAAATGCATTTTCTTAGAATTTCTAGTAGGCCTAATAATAATGTATTTCAAGCAACATGTATTTTGAAAAAAACTGAGACATGTTGTTGCTGGCAAGTGGCAACTACAGCGTGTTTTAGTTTCACAGTGAGTTTGCCCACCGATGCAGCACTGAAAATGTAAACGAAACAGAAGATGACGTCAGAGATTTTAAAGGTGCAACGAGAGATTTTGAGGCACCCAAATATTGTGTCAAAATAGTAATTTCATATAGATCAGACACTCAATAGATTTCTTACTTTGTATTCAGCTACGGAAATGTCTTAATAACGAGAAAAAAGGTGATTTGATTTGCCTATATTTCAATATAAAACATTGGCTGAATTTCGTATTTGCTCCTATACGAAATTGAAAATTTCACATTTTTTTTGTACAAAAGAAACATTTCTCAGCATAATCCTTTCAGATGGGGATATTTTTGATGGAAAGTTTTACACCAGGACAAAATCAGCACTTTCGATTCTTTTAGGGATACCCGATATGTGAAATCTCTCGTTGCACCTTTAACTGATCAGTATATCTTCAAAATTGTCTCGTTGCTGGCTTAAGTATTAGCATGCTAAATATGTACAAAATAACATTCCACTGCAAAGTTGAAAGAAATTTAACAATAAGGCTTTTCACACTGAGCCGGTGATCGATCGACTTTTGCGATCGATCGCTATATGTAGACTTCAAACCAGCCACCAAATTCATTATAATACTTCACAAACTCTGACACACATATCGCTGTTGTGCAATCTCAAATAACAGCACACATTCGTCCAATAAATGCACTTACGTAAGAGTCTATCCGCCATGTTGAATTTCCTTACTCAGTCCGTTCAATTTCACGAACGGAAAACTCACAATTTCTGTGCGGAAGCAAACCGAGGTAACAAGTCATATCATTTAAAAGATGGCCATGTACCTCGGCATTTAAAAAGTCAACTGCAACCACTGCCGTAAATGCCTCAAAAAGAAGTATTTCGTGAGATCAGCAGCTCATTAAATCCTTTCTTTGGAAAACTTTTACATCGTAACTAAGGTGCTATTGCACATGCGCGTCTAGTATTCAGAAAACGGCTGCACTAGTCTTCAAAAACGGCGATCGATCGCAAAAGTCGATC
>JAMKCH010012263.1:0-66823 GCA_023653785.1 Ophioderma brevispina
GCTCAAATCCATCCAATTTTATATCATACTTGGTCAACTGGCCCAAGGCCCATATGAGGTGTCAACAGGTTGACCTCTGATGGCCTGTATGTGAATTCACATCACCAAACTGCAACTCCTGTTGGCAAACCATGATGGCAGGCAAGACAAACATTCTGGGAAACAAATTTGCTTTAGGTTTGCAGATCTATCGCAGCCACTCTCTATTTACCATGATCAAGGCCTAAAAACCACTCGGGCAATGTAGACAAAACTTTTGTTGTCTCATTTTTCTTTTATAACAATGCGTTGTCATGTAGCTACCTTTACCTTTATCATCTTGAAGAATATTAGCTTTATGGAGCAATCGGCTTACTGGTCATGATTGTCTCAATGTGTTTTAAAACTTTTTTTCAAATTTATAATGAAAGATTGCTTTCATCACAGGTGAACCGTGGCATTGTGGGAATTTGGAAGAATTAGATCTGTTTGACAACAAGCTGAAAAGCTTCCCAAGAAAAGTCACTCATGGAGCAAAAAGTTTACGAGTACTTAATGTTTCCAAGAACAACTTGACTATACTTCCAGATTCTTGGCCATGTTCAATGGTAAGGAATATTATTTTTTTTACTACCGGTAACACTGTTATTGAGACAGACATGCACATTTGTTTTCCCGAGCAATAACAGTACTTTTAAAGACACTATCAGTGATGCACCTGAAAAGTCAAAATATTTGAAATTTGCTGGAATAGCTTTAAAGTGAGGGATAAGTGGGTAGAATTCTCATAAGTTATTTTTTTCTAACTGAAGATTTGATAGAAAAGGTAGAAAATGGCAATGTTCAACAATATGAATCTCCATGTTGTAGTAAGTGTACAGACAGTAATGACTAAAATATCCAATTTTTTCATTATTAGGTTGCTTTTGGTCTTATCACTTGTAGGGTATGCCAATACTTGTTACAGACAAGTAACAATCTGATTCTTGATGATTTTGTTTTATTTTCTGATTTAGCAAATCAATCTTCTCAGTACAATAATAGAGGGGAGTTTTCATAACCTGGCCCATCTGACACACTTTTTTCTGACACACTTTTTTCTGACACACTTATGAATTTGGAAACCCTTCACGGAATAAAGCACGTGTTTATTCCGTTAAGGTTTCCAAATTCATAAGTGTGTCAGAAAAAAAGGGTGTCAGATGGGTCAGGTTATGGAAACTCCCATAATACAGACTCCAGAACTATTGTAACAAAATATTGGGTAAATTTATGAAGAAAATGGAACAATATCCAAAGGGGCTATGTTTGTGTTATCATTTATACCATTTTAGGTGGAACTGAAAGCATCTCAAAACAGGATAAACAGCATTGGAAACCTGCATGAACATTGGAGTCTAACACTGACTACTCTGAATGTTGGAGACAATGCTTTAGAGCATGTTCCTGATACATTGTGTCAACTCATAGCTCTTAAAAACCTGAACCTCGAGAAGAACAAGATCAAGTTTCTACCCAGACCAGATCAATGTAAGATTTACTGGTTGGAACAGCTGGATTTATCTGGTAATGAACTTGCATTTGCATCTGCCGAGAAACCCAGGTTGAGTATTAGTTCATGTTGTTTTCAATGTACACCTAAAATCTTCCACAAAAATAGTTGGCACACCTATTGTGAAAATTTGCATTTTTTACATTGGAATAATTCAACCATTTTTGAAGATATGAATTAAATTGAACCTTTTTTGGTATCGCTTGACAGCTTTTGCCTAATCATAAACCTCCCCCATCCCACCAATCACGTTTGAGTATGGTTAGAGACTAGCAGGAGACTGTAATGAAAGAGTGTGCGCTTTCCGGATAATTGTGAATTTTTGCACACATAGTTAGGCATTGATAATCCTAAAATTACAATGGAGCACTTGCCAACACCTCCCTTAATTGACCCCAGCTTAGTTTCAAGGTTATATAGGGTGAAAATTTTAAAATGTTCAGAGTGTGTTGAAACGCACACCATGATGTTTTTTCTGGGTACAAGGATTCCAAAAAGGTTAGTTTACACTATCTATGGCTTATAGTTTCGGAGTTATGGGGTAAAAAGTGAACAATCATGTTGATGTGTACATGTCAAAAGTTAAAATGTTGTGTTGGAGTCAGTAAATATTTGGGCTAATATTGTTTCCCTAGCTTAAAGGGTGAAATAATGAATAGTTTTTGCCTTATCTGTATGCTTAGTTTTTTTTCACGTTATCCACAAATAGTCACGGGTCCATAGAAGCCATTACCCTGCCATAGCTGTTGACTTTATTCACCATTTTGGTTATACCAAAACATTTGAACAATAGTCAAAACTATTCCCTATATTTCATTCTAAGAGCCTGCGAACCCACAACTTGAAAACCACTTTTACAGAAATTGGAGCCACTTGTAACATTACCCCGTACAACCAAATTGAACTTTTTGTTACCCCAGAATTCCAAAACTTCAGCCATAGTGTAGTGTAAACTATACCTTTTGAATCCATGTTAACCAGAAAACATCATGATGTGTTTAAACAATTGGAACATTTTTAAATTTTTTAACCCTGTGTAACCTGGAAAACAACTTAGGGGCCAGGAAATGGGCTGGCAAGGGCTTCCAATCAATTTTTGTCTCCCTGAACTTGTTCTGGAAGAGACTTAGTAAGCACTTTCTGTCTGTCGGTTGGCTGTCTGTCTGTCTGTCTGTCTGTTGTCCCTGTCTTTCTGTCTGTCTGTCTTGTCTTGTCTGCTGACTGCCTGACGTCCGTGTTTTCACGGGCTTGTTAACGATTTATCTGGAGTTCCGTAAGAGCTATGATGAGTAACTGTGGAAAGAAGCGGGACCACGAGTTCTCGACCTGATTAAATTTCGGGCGTAAAATAATGCTAATTAAGTATCTAATTGCATAAGTAACGAGAATTTTCCCGCAAGGCCTTGTGTACAAGTTTTTCTGGAGTTCCGTAAGGCGTATGATGATGTAAACTTGGTGGAAGGGACGGGCTGGGAGAGTTCCCGTTCTCGAACTGATTCTATTTCGGGCGTATTTCGGGCAAATAAGTATGCAAATGAGCTAATTAAATATGCAAAAAACATCGTAATTGCGATAATTTTTGAAACGGTACATTGGATATAAATTCTTCACGGCATGAAAGCCTATCAGGTGCTCATCTTTTTCCGAATTTGAGCGTGTGTGATACAAGCGGCTACGTATCAAGGCAATTGAGCTCATTAAATAGGCATAAGTACTGTATCTCTACTCTGAAACCGTACATCGGAAGGCAAAATCCCTTTCGCTGCATGAAAGACTTCTATGCCATGCATCTTTTGGTGAACTCAATAATGGGTCAAAGTACATGTGGGCCGATTAAAGGGGCATTTTTTTGATACAATTGTCTAATTAAATAATGCAAATTGCTGTATATCACTGAAATGGTACATTGGATTGCAAATTCCTTCGCGACATGAGACTTCTATGCCCTACATCTTTTGTATGAAGCACACTTTCGGTCAAAGTGCCCGTGGATCATTAAGGGCATTGTTTGATGCAATTGAATCTAATTAAAAGATGCGTAATTGCTGTATCGATCGCATAATGGTACTTGGATATACAAAATTCCTTCGCTACAATGAGACTACTATATGGTAACACCTTTTGTGTGAATAATCATTGTGTCAAAATGCATGTGGGGGGCCACTTAAAGGGGCATTCTTTGATTATTTTTTTGTTTTAAAATGGCAACGCATGCTAAAGGCTTGTCCCCTTTCACCAAAATTTTCTCAGGTTGTCACATGGGTCAGTGTGGTGAATACACAACCTTCAAAAAGAATTTGATCAGAGTTTGTTTACCTTACAATAATTAGGTCAGCTGGTGTGTTATTGGGGGGGGGGCAGTATAATGGTGTTTGTGATTTGGTGGTGTACAAACAAGAAGACTTATCAAAAAGGGGGGGGGAGTACAACCACAACAAAAAAAGGTATTAACATCAATATATATAGCTAGAACAGTGCCCGGTTTGCATTGGAAATGGTTGTTCACTTCTGTTAGTCGTTTGGGTTGCCAGCCTGTTTTACAATTCTTGGAAAAATGTAAATACGCAAATTGTTCATTTCACACCACTTCTGGACACCGAGGCGACTCAATGTAAAATGTGTCACACATGATTTTTATAACATAGTGTTTTGCCAAATGACTAAATTTTCATATTTTACTAAATTTATGAATTTTAAGGGATATTTTGCATGACTTTTTCATGATTAATATAAGCAACAATGGAAAAAATGTTGTGGCCCTGGGGTTGGTGTCAATGAAAGAGCAGGAAGAAAAGAATACTATAAATGCAAAACCCGGGGTGGCTACGCCTAACCATCTCTTGGTTCTGAGATGTTGGGGACATTTCAAGATGTCTCCCAAATGGAAGATGGTGTGACCTCTATGGTTTAATCCCAACCCCCCACAATGAAGAGTAGAGCGTATGATACGATACATGCAAACCCGGGATTGCTACTCTCCTAAAATCTCTTCCTTGTGGCCATGTGGGGTGGGGGACTTTTCAGACGTTTCACATGTTTACCCTATGGTGGTGTCAAAAAATGAAAGAGTGAGAGGTATAGAATACTTCATACAACCCGGGGGTGCTACTCCAAACATCTTAGGTTTATGCGCTTGTGATACTCTCATGATTAATATCGTCCACAATGGAAAATGTTGTGACCCCTGGGTGGTGTCAAATGAAAGAGCAGAAGAAAAAACTATAATGCAAACCAGGTGCCGTACTTCCTAAACAATCTCTGACTTAATGCTCGTGGGGGGTTTCACTTTAAGATGAATATCTCCACAAGGGACGACACTTTTTTGACCCCTAGTGGTGTCAAATGAATAGTGTGAATCAAACTAGTTAGAATTGAGTTTATCTTAATCTGCTTGCACCACGTTTTTGGGACACCCCTGGACTCGCCCAGTTGCCTCTGGTGTGCTGCTTTTTGTCTTACTTAAAGCGGAAAGCAGGCGAGACTTTGTGGTTCGAGAACCGCTTGTTGTTGATTACAATGCATAAAGGACTTGTGTACCACAATTCACAGTTTTATCCACAATTTGCACTCTCACATGAGATCTGTGCAATACAGGTCCCCACGAAATGTCTGTACAAATTTTCAGGCAGATCGTATTAATCTAAAAAGCTGTAGGGTGCAATATTTGAAATGAAATAAACTATTTGTTACTGCTATAAACGTCCAATTGCTAATATTCAATATATAATAGAATAATTTAAAGGGGGCTTTCCGATCGTCTTTGGGACACCCCCTGATTTACCGGAAGTAGTACCATTTGATATCAGATGAAAGGCCGTATTTTCTCATTGTCGTCTGAAATGTTTGAGCCCCTCGAATCCATTTCATTTCCCAAGATATAGACCAAAAACCACCGTTTAGTGGTTAACCACTTTATTAAGCACAGTAGTGAATAGGGCTTTGCACAATGCAATTATTGCGCTACGCGCAAAACCGCAAGTTTGTTTCCCACGGTACTTGATGGGGTGTAAGGTGCAAGTGCCCAGGCGCTCATATCAGTAGAGAACAAATACCATAAATCGGAACAACCCACCTTTAATAAGACAGTATAACTGACCAATTGTGTAATGCTATTGGTAAAAAAAGCCGGTGCCGCGTCAAATCTTTCCATTGCTGACACATTTCAAAGATTGTGCGAGCCAAGCGAGAATTTAAAAAAAATTATGTCATCAACATGGACAGTGTTTGTTTTGTCAGCAGGCAACAGACTCAACAACACCCCATTAAAATTGACTGGGAACGCCCCCCGACCTTAAGTTAGCAATTTTCTTCTGCTAAGTAATCAAGGATGACGATGTCTGTAGTTTTCTACCGTTTCACACACAGTCATGCAGCCATAAGAAAAAGACAGGGAAGTTCAGCTTCGTACCGCCCAAGGTAACCCATCCAATACACACCATGATGTAACACAGATTCATCGTCTTTTCGTGATGCTGGTTTTGATTTTCCTTGAACGCTTGCAAAAACAGCTTGGACAATCTCAATCAACCTTGCGAAAAATCGACTGGAAGCCGTCCCGTCTAAGGTGGTGTCAACTCTACAGATATTACATCTGGATATTATGGGTAGGATTTGAACTTAAAGGCTGACTCGGAGACATTCAAGAAATAACTTTTTTGAGTATGAATTAAAATTGGCAACTAGAAACTGAAGAAGCCATCTTAAAATCTCAATGCCCAGATTATGCTATGAAGTAGCCATGGTCAGGTCATGATCAACAGTGCCTGCGAAGTATTTTTTTGGGGCAGGGGATGTACAGGTTAAAAGGGCAGTCAGAAGACCAGAACGGCATACCAGATTTTACATTTCAATTTGTTCTGCCTCTTTTAGCTTTGCCGACCAATGCGTAACCTCAAAGCATGAGGAACTGTTAGGCAGGATAGGGCATCAGTGCATTATTTCAAGGGGCAACATACGTTCTTTCCGGGGAGTTTCCGTAACCTGACCCATCTGACACACTTATGAATTTGTAAACCTTAACAGAATAAACCTGTGCTTTATTCTGTGAAGGGTTTCCGAATTCATAAGTGTCTCACAAAAAAGTGTGTCAGATTACGGAAACTCCCTTCTTTCCGAGGGACACTGGCACCTTTCTAAAATCAGTGGGATGTACCCGTACACCCAGTGTGTCCTGGTTCTGATTTAGAGGGCACATGTAGTGCAGTTGGATCAGCATTTCCCTCATAAGCATAAGGTTGTGGGTTCAAGTCCCGCTATCGCCAATGTGTTGTGCACTTGGGCAAGGCACTTTACCTCACTTGTCTCTCTCCACCCAGGAGTATAATTGGGTACCGGCAAATGCTGGGAATGTAAGATGGACTTACCATGTGGGAGGAGTGGTGCAACCCCCCCCCCCCACAGCAACATTATATGGTGGAGTCTGGCCCAAATGTCAGAGACAGAGCAATGGTTACTCCGCCTGAGGGCTCACCATTTTTTATGTTATTTTCATATTCGCTGCATCTGCAATGTGGTGAATTGCACTGCCCAAACTGCAATCTCTACCCTCATGCTGCATTGTGGTATCAGAATAAAGTTAAAGTCAATTTAACTGGATTTGCAGTGAGTTGTATTGAGTTGTGGCAGAAATTGAGCGACCTGTCAGCAACACAACACACGTACTGTGCAGCAAGGTATGAATGAACCTGAATGAAGTAATGAATGAAGTAATTCATCAGACTTCTGCCATTGGCATGCACTCAATAAAGTTACTCTTGTCAATTTTATTACACAGAAATAACATCCAATCACTCCCATATGAGTTAGCCAGGCTGAAGAATCTTACTCAACTGACGGTCAGTGGTGAAACTCTAAGAGAACCAGTAGAGGTTGTACAAGCAATCCACAATAAGGCACAAAGACTTACCCACACAATTCTCCTGCTTCTTAAAGATCGTCTCCATGACAGCCAGCCTTACAGAGGCATGAAACTGGTGGTGGTTGGGCCCGCAGTAAGTCATTAAAAGGACAGGAGGAGATTTTTTGAGGATACAAATTTCTCTCAATTGCACTTGATTGGTGGTAGAACACCTACCGAGAACATTTTGAAGGTTTATTGGTCAAACCAGAACAAAAGAAAACCCCAAAACTATGTTTTGAACTTGCCTGCTATTGCAATCCTCCCCATAGAAAAACATGCATTGATTTTCTGTCATGCAGGACAGAAAATGCTAAATCATCTTTAGGTTCGTGTTACATAACAATGGTGTGTTTAGCTTATTCACTTTAGGTGTGATCTAATACAAGCATTCCAAATATGCAAAAAACTCAAGTTTGAAAAAAATTGCAGGTGCTTCTTTCTGGAAATGTCTTCATGTCTCTTTAAGGAATTCTGTCATATGAAACAATTTTAGACATAATAAGATGTACATCCTTTTCTCTGCTATTTAAAAGTAAAATTATAAAATTTTGAAAATTGGGGGTGCTATTATTGCTTTAACTGTGAACTATGTAAAGGAACAAAGTAAGTGTATAAGCTTCATATGTACAAGCATATTTGTGTATTAATTACAATAATAATAGATTATTGAAAGGTTATTTTATAGGCCTTTTTATTTTTAACAGAAAGGTGGAAAGACATCTCTTATAAGAAATCTTATCCAGTCCACCAACTGGCCTGACAAGGATGAACACATCAATGTGTATTCCTGGAATATGCCAAATCCAGATAAAATCAAGAAAAAGGTAATTATATTTGTATTATTGAGGAGCAGTGATTATTTATGCCAGGGGAATGGAGGAATTGAATTTTTTCTGCAAACAAATCCTTCTTCCCCTTTGCTTCTGTTCAAAAAGTTTCCCTTCATATTTTATGTAATTTTGCCATTTAAAGGTACCAGTTCCCCTGGCCCTCTCCTTGATGAAATTATTCATGAAGCAGATGGAAGTGGTATTTATTTTGTATGTAGTGTAACTTTTAGCGAAGCCAGTTTGTAAATTGCAAGGAATAGCTCATTTTTGGTAGCTATTGCATTTTCATGTTGTCACTTTCATTTTTGCTTGGGCACTGTCAAAAGACATAGTTATGGAGTTTTTTGTGCTCTTGACCTACTAGATGATACAGAATGGAATACTTGCCAAATTGGACCATTAGAAACAGGCCAGATTATGCATCTTCAATCAGATTTGTAGCTTGTTTAACATAAATCAAGCATGTTTAACCATAGGATTGCATTATACATTGGCCTCCTCTAGTGTCAACTCCAGTTTATTTTCAAAGAGTCCAATCATTCAATCTTATCGTGAACCCCTAAGTATATAGTATGTTTACATAGATGCATTATAACCTTGGCCTCCTCTAGTGTCAACTCATGTACTATTAATCAAAGGTATATTCCACTCTTATTGTGAACACACTATAGCTATCATAGTATGTTTTCCATAGGTATTGCATTATCACCTTGGCCTTCCCTAAAAGTGTCAAACTCAGTTACTACGTTATCAAAGGTGCATGTCCCATCTTTTATAGTGAAATATTGAATAGATATAATAGTTCGAAAGTCATTTTGGTGAGGACTCTCACCTAAGGAGTGTTGTATTGGGTGCCTATCCTGTGGGATTTATTTGACAAATATTTCATGTTTTTCCATAATGTATGACACCCTATTTTTTTTTTTCTTACAAGGGCATATATGAACATCATTACATTTTCATATGGGATTTCAATGGAGTTGATGTGTAATGAATTATCCAACCTTGCCTATATACAGACAAAACCTTGTACCTCTTAGTTTGGGATGTGAGTAGCGGAGTTCAGACTATTGACAAGCATTCGTCATTGGCTTGTTGATATCAAGGTGTGTTATTGGTGATCAAATTTGATTTCTCGTAAAAATTGTTGTAACATGCGGTTCTACGCAGTACTTTTACTGCCGAGAGGGTGTCAAAGCTGTACTTGACCTGTGCCAGGTCCCATGGGGGGGGGGGCTGTACCAAAACAATTATCAGGACCCGTAAAAACTTTTAAACCTGGTCTGTCACTCTCAGAACAAAAGATGCGAAAGACGGTTCTGAAACTTTCCTATATATGGAACCTGCAAGGTTTTCAAACAAAACAAAAAGAGTTCTTTAACTGCTGTTAGCACCTTTTAGGATTCTGTTATGAACCTTTTTGGGTTCTCCGATTTTTAAAACTCTTTTTTCCAGTCCATTTGTGAGGGTTCCAAGTGATGGTAAAAGGTGGCCATAGGTTCCCCGGACCTGCAATTTTCCTTTCTCCTCGGTGGCCCTGATCTAGTATGACCTTTTTTTGTGTCACCTGCCTTAAAGGGGCGTGTTCCGATTGTGTGAGTTGGGACCCCCTGATTTACCCGGAAGTAAGTATCGATTTTGATATAGATTGAAATGCCGATTTTTCTCATTGTCGTCCTCCTGAAATTTGAGCCCTCAAATCCATTCATTCCCGAGATACGAAAACCAAAAACCGCACGTTTATGTGGTGTACCATCAAATTATGCACAGTATTGAATAGGGCTTTGCAACATGCATTATTGCGTCTACCATCAAAACCGCAAGTTTTTGGGTCCGTTTCCCCCGGACTTGAATGGGGTGTATGCTTCAAATTGCCCAGGCTCTCATATCAAGTAGAGGTAACAGACACTACACATAAATCGGAACAACCACCTTTACTGTGTAGCAGTGGCATAGCTAGGATTTTGATATGGGGGGGGGCAGTGTTTGTATCTGACTGGTGGGAGCAGGAACTGGTGGGTCCAGGGGTGAAGCCCCCATGGGGGATTAAAAAATTGGTTTTTGAATATAAATGTTTTAATGTCTTCGCTTAGAGGGCTATTTCTTGCCAGATTTAAATTTACTTGTCACACGCTGACCCTTGAACTTTAAAGCTATACTTTGCCGGCAATCTTGGCCTGCACACGCATGACCCTCCTGAATTCTCAGTACCTAACTGGCTCAATCCCACAACCGCCGCAATCAATATTGGGCCCTGCGGCCCCTCCCCACCCCTCTGGCTATGCCACTAGACGTGTAGACGGAACAAACACTTTAATGCATGCATTTCTCAAAAAAGAACATCGCCTCATTTATCAGTGACTTGGGTTCTTCTGCCATAAATAACCACACATCTCCCCGGCACATAATTTTTATCCTTTATCCTAGCAAAAGCCGGAGAGGTTTGGTGATATTGGGTTGTGAGATTAGCAGAACTTCAGAGATAGCGACAAAGTAAAATAAATGGCTTTGTGTTTAGGCCTCTAAATATTTGTCACATACAATGGCCCAAATTGACAAGCTATTATTGCTTGCTTTAAAAAATCAACTGGTTATGAGTACTCACCCTAAGTCCTTTTACATTTAGAAAAAATTGTTTTGAAATACAAAGGGATATTACATCTGATTGTTCATTCTAAAAGCTGCGAAAATGGAAGCATTTCATTGGCTTTTGCCCGGGTTCAATTCGATAATTGTGATGTGATCAAGCAAAATGAGTCTGATCTGAAGTCGGTCAGATCAATTTTTACTTTCCATGTGCTGTCTCACCATAAAAACTACATTTTGCCTGAAACCCCCATTGCCAATTGGACCAATTCCAAGAATATCATCAGTTGAAGTTGGAAAAGTCATATGACACAAAAGACAATATTTTTCTCCTTTGTTTGGCTATATCTCCAAATCCAATTTGCGACTTCCGACTCAAATTTTGCTTGATCACATCACAATTGAACCCAGATAGAATGAAGCTGTGTATTGAAGTTATTTGGAGGTTGGCGCCGCGAATTAGCCAAATGCGGTATGCCAACATTTCGCCTCCTTTGCAATGTTTTTGCATTAACGGGTGTTTGATTTTTTTCACTGGTGGTTGGCGGTCTTTCTTGTTGTATTTACGAGAAGCCATAAGGATCGCAAAATCGGTTTAAAGATGACCTTAATTATAAAGCGTTTAAGAATGAGAGTAAAGGTGTTATTTGGGGAACCGGTACTCTCTTACGACGAATTGAAACCGTTTCAACCATTGTTTTTATGGAAGAACTCAGCCTCGGCCTATTTCTTCACTTAAATCATGGTATCACATTGGTTTCAATTTTGTCCATACAGAGGTAACCTTCCCAAATTTATACCTTTATTCCCTAGTCCCTAAGTTTATTACAGTGTGTGATTTTATCACAATTATGGTGGATTTTATAAGTCTAATACACAGTGACGAGTCCAGCCGGCAGCTTGGGTGCTCAAGCCAGCGCTGCAGCGCCACCCTATTTGGAGTTTCTGGACATGCCCTTCATGCAACATCTTTGTCTTATTAGTCCATAAGCTCCCCTCATCAATTTTCCTGTTCGTTGCCCCAATTGTGCTTATAATTTTTCCCATATATCACCTTCAAGGGGATGGCCCCCTGACTAGATTAGTTATGTTTCTCCGCCCCCGAAAAAGCTGCACATTAGCATGTCCTGGGCCCCATTTCAAAATGGCCACCATTGATTATGTAAAACCAACGCCATTAATAAGTTCATTACGATCGACATTTTATCCACGACTACAATCGAACCAAGTTTTAACTGCCTGAAGGGCGCTTAAACATCTAGGCGTCCAAATGGCCGACGCAAGGAGCATATTTTGCTAAACTGACTAATGGCAAATTGTTGAAATCAGAACCTGGGGGATATTTTGGGGGAGCTCCAAAACAATTTATGAATTTAATATTTTAGTACAAACTGTTTTTTAAAGATGGCGTGTTATTATATTCGCTCTAGGGTACTTAAATCAGGAATAAAGGCAGCCCTACCCATCTTTTTGGCGTTATTAAACAACACGTTTCTCATAAGACCCTAAATTATTCCAAGATGTACAAAATATTAAATGGGGTATTGGTGAACTTGTCCTAGAGAGTGCCATTACTATAGCTTACTGGTTACTACTCGGGCCATATAACGTAGTTTACACTGACTCTATTAATAGTTTCACAACCGATACAATAAATCATAATACATGGGTGTGGACTGTAATTTAAGGACTACTCATTTAACATCCATAGGTGTTTCCCATTAACAAATAAATATATGCTTTATGAAGAAGTGAAAAAAACGTCTATATGGATAAGGAAAATGTAATATGGTGACCTAAGTTTCTTTCGAGCACATCGAGTGCTATCTTTGTTCTGACTTGTACCACCAACTCCTTCTCACTCTTTACTGCCGAGATCCGCAACTTCCTTCCAGCTTCAACTATTGTTGAGTGGTCTTCAATTATCCAGAAGTAACGAGAGAAAATTGCGGAAAAATGTTATCAATAGTTTTTCGTTATGGATCTTATTATGTCTAAAAAGATGTGCAGGGGTAGTTTTTTCTTCTTGATTTATGGCCCCCGGAGCGGGTAAACCGCCGCCATCATGAGTTATGACAATGTCCGCAATACAAACAAGTGTCATTAAATCTCTTTTTGGTGCTCGCAAATATAGTACTCACATTCTTACCCATCTCTTTGGCAAGTTTAGTACATTTAACAAATGTGTCCCCTACCGGAGGCCATCTTGGACACTTTAATTTTTAAGCCCACTTCAGAAGGTAGGACTTTAATTCGTTTAGTCCTGAAAAAAATTTAACTATCTATAAGAAAATACAATAGCAGTTTTTTCATAAACAATGGTGGCCATTGTGACATAACGGCAAGTACATGCTCAGTGAACTTTTTTGGGCGGAAACATACCTATCCTAGTCAGGGGTACACCCACTTCAAGGTGATATATTTGGAAATTAATCACCAGGTGGGGTGCACACAATCTCTAGTTTTTAAGCCTACAGAAACTGGCTTCAATAGCCTATATGTCCCAACGCACGGCTTTTCTCTTTAATCTCATAACTCAAAATGATCAAAATGTGTTTGGTGCATAAGTCACAAAACGGTGAAATCTGTTATGATTTTTAAGTTGTGAATGTTTTCGTTGTGGCTACTGAGTGTGTGCATTGAAGATATATAACTGGCAGTTTTAGATGTTTATATTACTTTGTAAGATCAAAATTCACATGGGTTGTCCCTTCATTTTAATTGAATAAGTGGAGTTTCCGTAACCACCGACCCGTTTTGTTCCCCGCCGACAACGATTCGGGACGGGGAACTATAAAATGGGCTCCGTCCGTGTGTCCGTGTGGTCCCGTATGTCCGTATGTCCTTAATTTCCTGTGAGCAAAATGTTAACCTGGAATGTCTGTGATAAAAATGTTAACGCCTATCTGCTGATCTTTGACGTATATCGACACACAAAATTCCCTTCGCCATGAAATTCCATCATGGCATGCATCGTTTTTTGAAATTTGAGAAATTGTGATACCTGCGTGTTTAAGGTATTCAAATGACTAATTAACTACGTAATCAACTGTCATCTGCTCAAACGGTACACAAATACCAAAAGCCTAAAACACACAAGAGAAACAAAAGGAGGTGACGGAAGACCTCGAACACACAAAATTCCTTCGCTACATGATAGTCCACCATGGCCTGCCCTCCTTCTTTGGCATTTGAATGTATGTGATATGTTTTTTTTTTTTTTTAATTGATATAATTAAATCTGCGTAATTGCCTGCATCTCTAAAACGGTACATCGGATAGGCAAAATTCCTTCGCTACATGAGACTACTATGCATGGGGAGGGTGTGAGGTGTTGGGGAGGGGTGTGGGTGTTTGGGGAGGGGTGTTGGGTGTGGGGGAATCGGGGTTTGGTGTTGTAGAGGGAGTGGGGTGTAGGGAAGGTTTGGGGTGTTGCAGGTGTTGGGGAGGGGGTTGGGGTATTCGGGGTTGTTGGGGAGGGAGGTTGGGTATTGTGGGGTGTTGGGAGGGGGTGGGGTGTTGCGGAGGTATGACGGTGTGGCGGGGTGTTGGGGAAAGGGGAGGCCGTGTTATAGGGTATATGAGTAGGTTGGGGTGTTTATGTGTGTTTACATAGGGCTGGGTTGTTGCATGGGGTGTTGCAGGGGGTGTTGTGGGATGATGGTGGTCTGTTGGGGATGAGGGGGGTGTTGGGGAGTTTGTGGGTGATCTTGGGAGGGTGTGGGGTTTGGGCGGGGGTTGGGGAGGGTGTAGTGTTGGGGGTGGTATTGGGGAAGGGGTAAGGTGTTGAGTTTTCATTTATCGCTGTTATTGATCGCAACATTCGGCGGGACACATATTTTTACGCATCGCGGAAATACGAGTTCGCCTTGTTTGTGTCCGCCTGACCTTTCTGTGTGTCCGCCGTATGTCCGTATGTCCGTCCGTATGACTCGTAAAAACCATTTTTTTTTTTACCTTTTTCAAAATGCTCTCCTCCAGGCTAAACGCTATCCCTGATTTTACTTCAAACGTTGATATGATGATAGAGCGAGGTGCCGCAATATTATGTGGGTAGCGTTGGCTGCCTTATTTGCATATCATGAATTTTAATAGCTTATTTGCAGAGTTTTCAGACATTTCGGTTAACCTTTTTTGAAATTCTCTGCTTTTGCTAAATGCTATCCCAATTTAACTTCACACTTGGTAGGTGAATAGAGTGATGTGCCATATATATGTGTATCTTTTGACGGCATGATTTGCATATTCTGAAAGTAATTGCTTATATTGGCTGTCAAAATGCTAACCCTTTCCCGCAAGGCATGTGTTTGTTGCAAGTTATCTGGAGTTACGTGAGGGCTACGATGATTTAAGTTGGTGGAAGGAAGTGGGTTAAAGAGTCCTCGACCCTGATGATTGGGCATATTTCAGTACAAATTCCTTATGCAAAGGATCTATTAATAGCCAAATCATGCAGTAAATCGAGGTAATATTTTTGAAACGTTACATCGGATATTGCAAAATTCCTTCACTGCAGGCAAAACCCCATTATGGTGCGCCTCTTCTTTGAAAGTTTGTGTATCATGCGCCTTTGTTATGCCAATGAGCCTAATTAAATAGCATAATTGCTAAATCGCTAAAATGGTTACATCGGATATGTGAAGTTCCTTTGCGACATGAAAACTACTATACCATACTTCTTGGGTGTGAATCATATGGACGGGGACAAGGGGGGGTGTTGTGAGGGGGAAGGGTGGGGTGTTGGGGAAGGGGCGCAGGGTGGGGTGTTGGGAGGGGTGTTGGGGAGGGTGTTTGGGGCGGGCGGGGGGTGGTTTCGGGAGGGGTGTGGGAACACGGGGGGCAGGGTGGAGTGTTGGACTCGTGAGTCAGGGTGGTAGTTGCGCGGGGGGCAGGGGTGGGGTTAGTGGTGCGGTGGGTACGTTCGGGGGAGGGTGTTTGGTGCGTCGGGAGGGGTTTTGGTGATGTGCGTCCTGGGTGAGGGTCGGGTGGGTGCATTGGGTAGGGTGCGTCGTGAAGGTGGGTTTGTGTCGGAAAGGGGGGCCGGGTGACCTCATGTTTACTGTGTTGACTTTGGTGACTTTGTGGGTCCTTGTGACTTTCTTGGTGTGCCTTGGGTGCCTTCCATTTGACTTTGGGTTTGACCTCATTTGAACCTCCTGTGGACCTGGTGACCCTCATGTTACACTTGGTGACCTGGTGTGCTGGTGACCTTGGTGACTTTTGCTCTTGGTGGACTTAATGTGCCACTTTGTGGACCCCATGTGGCTTTGGTGACCTCAGTAACCTTGATGACCTCATTGGACCCCTTGGTAACCTCTTATCACCTTTTGGCCCATTCCACCATCGTGTGCCGGGATAGGGGTACAGGGTTGATGCGACAGGGTGGGGTGTCATGAGGGGGAGGGTGCCGGGGGAGGGTGCGTCAGGGTGCACTCATATGACCTAGGTGACCTCATTTGTGACCTTTGTCACCCCATGTGACCTTTTAACACTTCTCTCCAGTGCATTTGTTCTCTTGCTAATCCTCATTTGCCAACTTCATCATAAAGCAATTGATCGGCGCAACCAGGCGACACTTGTTGTTCGAAAACCTTGTTTTTTTCTGACACACTTATGAATTTGGGAACCCGTCACAGAGTATAAAGCACAGTTTATTCCTTTAAGGTGGTCCTGAATTCATGTTGTCCGAAAACGTTTCAGATGGGTCACTTTACGGAAACGCCTGGAGCAAAAGTGCATGCGATATTGCAACTTCTGTTAGTCCCGTGTTATTTGACATATTTTATAGAGGGGTAGCCAGTTCAGTGAACACGAATCCCTGTCGTTTCCCACAATGGCCCTCTCAGCCTTAAAAATACATCAACATATACAAATTACAAATTCAATATATGCAGTTATTCTACAATACAATTGCACCTTAAAAAGTTGAAAATATTACAGGTTAAAAATGTTACTCTACAATTACTGTACCTGCTCCATCTAATTACAATTATTTGATAAACATCCAATTATCCCAGGTGTAACCTATCTATAAACACGTAGCAAATTACATATACACAATAGATACATATAAATACACACTGATCGTGGCAAGCCAAACATTTGCCAAAATTTCAAATTAATTCCAAAATTCTCTGACCAATTTAGAAATTGAACTTCTATATTAAAGTTAAGTATATAAGGAATTTCATTGTTGGCCAAAAATGGGTAAAGACAACACTTAAAATCCCTATAAATTAAAGACGAGAAGATAACGGAGAAAAGCTAATCCAGTAGTACACTCTATGAGTTCTTTTAGGCGGGATTTGAAAACAGGTAAACTGCGAATTGGTTTTTGTATGGTTTGAAAGGTTATTCCCCACAGTCGTGCACCCGAACTTCCTGAAAGTGTGACCACCACCCAACAGTACGGCTATTTCAATTCGATATTAGGTGAAGTCTTTGGGAGCTTGGTACCATTGACTGTGGGTATAATTCTATGACGAATACGGTCAGACAGGTACTCAGGTGCAAGAGCATGGAGACACCTATTACACGTGTCACGTAAAATAATTTTGCTCTTTGCCGACATTCATCCACTTGAATTCATCATATATATCACTGACATTTTTTACCACGGACTCTGCAGCCCAGAGTGAGTCTTGTGACATGGTTTTGCAGTATCTGGATCTTCTTGATATATTTATTAGAACTGCAGGGCCCAAATTCACAAAACCTTACTAGGTTATAGCGGCACTATGCCTGGTCAGATCGAAACTCCCTAGTATGCAACCTACGGAGTTTTGACAACTACATGAAATTCATAAAACCGTACTGACGAACCTTTTGCGAACTATTATATACTAGGACAATCTAGTTGCCAACTATTAGTCAGAGGAATTTATGGGCACAGGTGGAAATGGAGTACAGATACTTTTCTTTGGATCGTTTTTGTCAATTAATGACTAAGCTACTATTCTGAGGGTGTGCAAAATTTCGTGTCGTGGCCATTTTCTAGAAATCCACTATGGCCGCTATCACTCTCTAAATTCATTCCATGCCATAATTTATGCACTAGATCCAGGTTTTAAAGCACACGAGCAAATCTTTGGACCGTTTTATATTGACGTGATTTGATCACCCATAACCATCAATCCAAGATGGAGCTAATATAGGCCACCCTCCCACCCTATGCCCCTGAATCATTCCCGTGAACCAGTAACTTCATCAATTATTTGTTTATAGAGGCATATTTCTCTGCGCTCTAAAATACCCAGTATAGCATATCTGACATTTAAATGTGGTCTAACAAGCTCTACATCAGAATGTAAGCCAAGTGGCTCCTTTAAGATCTTTTAAAACCTACGATTGTCATAATCATAATATACTGGCCGTCATTTTGCAATTTTAAGATGTTGTCAACAAATATACTCAGATACACGTTAGTCATGCTCACAGACATACATCCGATAACATTTAATTTAACCTTTATAATCATTTTGGGGTGTTTTAAAAAACTAAATCACACACAATATCTAACTCGTAATGTATGTTTTAAAAAAGAAGGTACAAAGGCAGTCACATTGGCCCCCATCTTACCACATTTTTGCATTTAAGGACATAATTCCAGATAGAAGGTCAAATGGTCAATACTTATCCCATACCTTAATTTGCGCCTTTATAATAAATAATTAGTTGCATGTAACCTACATATAATACAACATATAATGTAGGTACTATTTTAAAGACGCGGCCTCTTCCTGTGTTGGCTTGCCTCTGATTTTGAAAATGTCCATTACATTTAGAAAGAAATGCCAAAATAAGGGTAGTTTCTAGTGATCAAATACATGTATCTCATAAGTGCCAAAAAGAATAAAGTATGCATATAGACCCTGGAATTAAGCCTCTAATCTGCAAAATGTGCAGAACAACTTGACCCGTTGGTCCTGGATGTGTTGAAAATGATTTTCTGAGAGGTGTTTTTTTAAAGTAAAACTTGCAGAGTGAGTGAGTGTGTGCTCAATTGTGGTGTAACAGATTTGTGACACAGCCAGAACATATTTAGCGTGTTTTCAAAAATTCAAGTGGTGTAAATAGGTATAATGTAGGTGTTAAGATCATTTTCATGATTCTGAGAGCATATTGGTCTTTTGAGCAGCCATATTGGATTTTTGTGGCAATGTACTGATAAAATTACTTTACCAACACTTTCTCGTGCTTAAAACACCGGAGTACCGAGAAATATTTGTCTCTATCGGAAATACTTAAGGGATTTTTAGTGATTTTGGACATGGTAGCAGCCATATTGGATTTTCAAAAATGGCACTGTAACAAATTTTGCACACCCTCCAAAAATTACTGGCTTAGGTCCTAATGAACTAAAATCTATCAATAGAAAAAGTCTGTACTCCATTTCCATCCTTCAGGCTGTGTGCCTAAACTTCTACCTGACTATAGCTCAATCTTTTGTCTACAGTATTGGGTGCTTTCGGTGGAATGGCCTTGGTTGCAGTGTGGGGAATGTAAATGCAATACATTCAATGACTACCCTTTTGTGTTTGAGTCTGTTCATCTCAGAGCATTAACATGCTTTGATCACCTGTGAACCATGATCAAAATGATGCCAATATAATTGTAGTAGCTTCCGTATAGACATGTACACATGAGCAAACTTACACTATATATCGAGGGTTAACAAACAGAAGGACGTAACTCAGCACTGAAAGAAATATTAAAGAATTTCTTTAATTCTGCTGTAATACTGCTTTTGAGAAATGTGATGTTAATATTTTCTACTAAGCAAACCTATTCATTACTCAAAATGTAAACATATCATAAAGCTCATATATTATAAAAACTTTAGTAAACAACAAACAATTTTTAATTATGAACAGCAGAATTAAAGAAATTCTTTAATATTTCTTTCAGTAAGGTTTGATAATTTATTTTCATTTCAAATATATAAGCATTATTTTGGGGCCTGTATTTACACAAGTTCCTCCTTTCCCTTTTCACTGATGCTATTTCGGCATTATGTTAATGCAAATGAAAATTGAAGACAAACTTTACTCTCATTTTTTATCAAATGATATATATATATATATTGTTTTAATTTAAATTTCACATAACTATAAATCAATAATTTGTAGCAATAAACTTCAGTGTTAATTGTCTTGTAAAATATTTACAGAAATAATAATAATATTGTTTTCTTTACTGATTAAGTTTGCCTTGCAACTAGTGAGTTAGAGTTGCTCTGGATCAACTCTAAATTTAGCCAGATTCTTAGAATGTAACTAGCACTAGTAAGGTTTTATGAATTTCAACTAGTAATCAACTAGGCTTAGTTGGCAACTAAGTCCCATTTTAGTTGCCAGCTAGGCTTAGTGAGGTTTTATGAATTTGGGCCCAGGTCCATATAGGAGAGCAGTAATCTATATGAGGAAAAATAAGAGCATTATACAACATATCCGAAGTTGATTTGTCAATAAACGGCCTAATACGACGAAGAATACCAGTTTTTTGAGAGATCTTAGATGCAATGTTATCAATATGATTATCCCATTTGAGGTACGGGTCAAACCATAGACCAAGGTATTTAAATTCAGGGACCTTCTCCAAACTTACATTATGAAGCCAGATATCAATAGCAGAGTTATGAATTTTTCTATGAGAACCAAAAAGCATAGTCTTTGTTTTAAAGGCGTTGACAGTGAGTTTTATTTGTGTGCATCCACTTAACGACATTTAAAAGTTCTCTATTAAGAACTGTGTTAACTTCGGCAATATTTCTGGCAGTTGTGCATGATAGCTGTATCATCGCATACAGCACAATTTTGCAGCCTCGATCTGGATACTTGGCATCATTGATGAAAGATACAAAGATAATGGCCCACGTATGGACCCTTGGGGCACACCAACACTATTCTTTGTAGTCTGAAAATACACTGTTTTATCTAACGTAGATTGACTAGTCTACCTGTTAGATAATTAGACAAAAACCCATGCCACATCCTTACCGGTAACAAAACACCTAATTGAGATAATTTTGATACTAAAACATTTTGATGGTCACCCATATTCAAAGGCCCTTTTTTAGGTACAGAAACTGGCACCAGTCAATCACCATTATCCATGTTACTAAGGATGAAATCGGTAACATCAATAGCTGCTGTTACGATGGAATGCCTCGGCCTAAAGCCTGACTAGGTGTTGGTAAGGAGGTTATTTGTCATATACAAATATTGAATGTTTTCCATTTTGCATGGAACAATATTTTCATAAGGTTGAAAGATGGAATTTCATTTCAACAGTCATAGCCTGTGTCATTTGATATTAATCGAAAAGTACTTACTTCTATCACTGTGTCCACGTAGGTCGAGCTGCTGTTGTTTCCAACTTCATCATCATTTACAAAATTCCAATGTTTTTACTATGAACAGATTGGGTGATCAGAGGCTATGTTACCCAAACACAGTCAATTATAGAGCAAAATATCCAGTTAAGCTTCAAAGAAGCCCTGCCTCTGAATAAATGTAATCGAAGTAAAATGTAATTCAATCTTCCAAAAAGTCAACACCAATTCTTCAGAGTAAACTCAAAAATCCAATCCAAAATTGAAAAGAGTGTTAACTATTTTCAATTTTGCAATTTTGACTTTGATGTTAAAACATCCAAGTCAAACTTGCCAAGTGTCAAATATGTAACGAAACATTTTCCATGAAATTCGTTGTAAAGTGTTTTATTTATATTTTTTTGTAGAAATTCCAATGGCCTGGATGAAAATTTGATGCCAGATACATGGTAGCATTTGGATGCTGAAATTTGATTCTTGTAGAAGCAACTTTGCTTCTACTTGAGAATTTGGTCAATATGCTATCTGCGGCTAACGGCATCCAGACTCTCTCCCTGAATTGCGTCATTTAGTTTTGTCTCGGAAGCTGTGGTAGGGCTAGGCCTAGCGGCATTTGGATGGCAATTGAAGCACTGCCTTTCCTTCTTTTTCTCATCCTTTGTGTGGGCATAGTACTTCAGGGGAAGATTTGACTTGTGGCCAGTAACAGCCGTAATATCACGGCTTGCAAATCCTGCATGGTCCAGATTTCCACAGTAGTCCTCTCAACTAGGATTTGTGTACTTCTTGGTACAACCAGCTGCACTCAGCGATACCTTTCATCTTTTTGGCCTATGTTTTTACACCACATGGGTGCATTACATTACCAAGGTCCTTCTACGGGGCCATGGGTTTTGGGGGCGCGGCCATAGGCTAATCCAATGCAGGATTCAGGAAATAACCTGCTTATTAAGCCCGAAAGCTGGACACATGGCAATCGCTTGACCCAGGAATTTCATACATGTGGCCAAGTAACCCGTTGTCATCATTCTCTCTTCTGTTTTTGTAAGTGTGTCCCCCAATTCAACATTAGCGACGGTTTTTTTGCTCATCTGTTTGGAGCACAACATCATCAACCTTCTATCCCATATATTTTCACGTCCCCCTGTTGGCAAAGTAAATCATTACTTCCATGAACACTTTGTTCTGTAGCCAGGTGGTGTGGTATGGAATGAGGGTTAAAACATGAAAAATTCTAAGCCATGTCTTCCCTTGATGATTGATTTCTTGTGCGCAAACAGATCCTTTCCCCTTCCTTCTTACGTTTGCCCATCATTGCCTTGGTACACTCACTGCTTTAACTGACACAAAACGTATCTGATTTTGTGATATCGATATCTCTTTGCGCTTTGAAGTGGCGATGTAATCCATAGCGGATCCCGTGCATCGTCGTCTTCGTGTACAGCGTACCGTCTGCTTTGCGTAGACCGGCAATAAAAACCGCGACATAACTTACGAGATCTGCCTCATCGTGGCTTCTATGAACTAAACTCGACCCAGCAATATTGCCTTTGCATATGCTCCAACCGGTTTGCTGCATAACATATTGTGTTCTTGTCATTTTCCTTTTCCGCATTCCGAACGGTCCATAAAAGCTCGTCTCCAAATCTTCTTCCGATACCGCACAAACGTTGGATTTGTGGTGCCCCGCCATCTTTACAGATCGTCTGGTAAACCAATGCCAGCATCCGGTTTTTACTACCATCCGCGTAGTCTAAGGCAAAGTTCGCAGTTATGTAATGGTTATATAACATCAACGCAAATATGGAGGGAGGGGTGAGGCGTGCAATGTACCGAAATGAATGGAACAAAACTGTACGGTGAAATGGAACCAAAATTCCCGGTAGACTACTTGAAATTTTGCAAGTACATTTTTTCAATTAATGGAGAAAAATCTCAAGTCCATGTGACCTATAATCTACAATCAAATGACAAGGTATCTATTTATGTGTTATATAAAACTTTGTTATATGCTGTCTGGTATTGCTCTCTCAAGAATTTTTGAGACCACTGGGAGCCAACATTGGGTCTGGTATTGGGGGGGGCACTTGTATTCAAAGTTGGATATGAAGCGTGAACAAGAACTGCGGTAAAAGTGGTTCTTTTTTTTTCAACATAGTCTATGTACAAACGCGTACATCTTTAAGTGGTGTCAAAACAGCAAAATATGGAAAAGGTTGTTTTTTTTCTTACCCTGAAATTGGTCATTGTTATTATCTCATTCACAGGGATAAAAATCATCCATAATATTGTTATCGGAACTGGGAAGTAAACAAAGCAAGATAATAACTGGTATATTTTAACGATCAATGCACTGCGTACCGCTTGTTGATTGGTATCATAAACAGATAAAATACTTGTTTAGGGGTACGTTTAGTTTGTTTTTTTAGTCAGTGAAAAATACAGTTTAGGTGCATTTTGAAAGTCCATGTTCACGCATCAGATCCCACCTTTGAATAGGGATCAAAATCAGGGATCAAAAGTCAATCCCAAATGTTGTAATCGAACTTGGAAAGTAAAGCAAATCAGAAAAATAAAGGGTATAATTTCCGATCAATGCACTGCGTACTTGTTGAGGGTATCATAAACAGATAAAATACGTGTTTTAGGGTATGTTTTTATTTTTGTTTTTTAGTCAAGTGAAAATACATTTTTAGGGTGCAGTTTGAAGTCCATGTTCAACTCATCATATCACCTTTGAAAGGGGTCAAATCAGGGATCAAAAGGTCCTCCAAAATTTGTAATCGGACTTGGAAGTAAAGCAAAGCCATATTAATAAAGGGTATAGTTACGACTCAATGCCTCGTCTTGTTGATGGTATCATAAACATACAGATACAATACTTGTTTAGGGTATGTTTTCGTTTGTTTTTTTAGTCAAGTGAAAATACATGTTTATAGTGTGACATTTTGAAACAGTCCTGTTCACGGCATTCACATAATCCACCTTGACTAGGGAATCAAAATCAGGGATCACAAGTCATCCAAAATATTTTAATTGGAACTTGGAAAGTAAAGCAAAGGCAAGATAATAAGGGTATATTTACGATTCCATGCACTGCGGTACGTTGTGAGGGTATCATAAACCGATAAAAATCTTGTTTTAGGGTATGTTTTATTTTGTTTTATTCCAGTGAAAATACATGTTAGGGTGCATTTTGAAAGTCCATGTTTTCCACGCATAATCCACCTTTGAATACAAGTGGTTATGTGTGTTTTTAATATGACGATATGTTTTCCTCCCAGTCAGCTGGTCTGTTACAACCTTTGTGCCTTACTTTTGTATAACTCTCTTTCCTTACATCATGATAAACTTTATCATTAACCAAACAGGCTGGTTACTCTTTATCCTGACTTCGTACAAATGGTGCGTGTTTGTCAGAGATGCACTTTTGGACATATTTTTAAAAGAAAATCATGCAGTAATTGGGATCCGTTTCCTGAAAAACAATGTTCCAGTCAGCATTAGTAAAATCGTTTTGAAAATCAGTGGTATTGAATTACACAGATTTGATAAAATTGGAATTTTTAGATCATGCATGAAAGGACCCCAAGGTGCTGCCACTAGAGCTGGTATGATAGAAAATATTAAGATGACCTTTTGCATAGTCAGTGTCTTTCTGTAACTTTGGAATGGCCAAAGATGTTCCATTTTGCACACATTGTTTTTTGGTAAAATCCATGAAAGTGTGCCAATCATTGTTAGTGTACATAGTAATGCATCATCCAGGTAATTCTCACGGGGGCGGGGGTGTCTTGTAATGGCCTTGCACCCGGACCACAAGTCAATTTATAAATTCATATTTATATAATACTCATGGCCTAACTACCATTAAGACTGTTAAATTGACTGTAAAGTCACCAGAGAAGTGGGGGGCCAGTAAATGGTCCAATTCTTAATAAAATGAAGTTCATGTTCCAAATATGTTTGTGCTACAGAGGAGATAGAATCCAGAGTGTATCAAATGACAGTGATAGATGCAGACTGTTTGTTCTGCTGATGATATGGTAGTGTTCGTGGAGGGAGAAAACCTAAAGATGACAGTAGCGTTACTGAACTCAAGAAGATGATTTAACGTTGTGCTACTACATGGAAGGGACATTCGATGGAATAACTGGCAAAATTTTCCCACGACCTTGCATTATAGGCAGAAGGTAATGGTAATATTGTGGTCCTTGAATCAAAATTATGCTGGGTATTTTCTAGTGCTTAATCTAGTGTATATTTAATTTATATGATATAATGTGTGAGGCAGATAGGTATTAAAAATGAGCAGAATTTATAAAAGAGGTGTAAAAATTAAATGTTCACCCATAATCAGTGAAAATAGTAAATTACAGCGGATGTCCTGGATAGAAAAATTTTAGTAGCTTTTGTGTTTCAAGAAATCTGCCAAGAATTAGGATTGCCAAGTGCACCAAGGGTCGTTGTAGCACCTCTCAGGTAATATGGTCAAGGGGTGGTTCCAACTGATCCGAGCTTTGCTCTATATGGCCATCCTACCATCTCTTGAGTTGTGTATGTTCTTGTGAATAAATGGATACTTAAAATGTGATACGAATTATGTCTATGAAAACAAAAGCAATAATATGTGTGTGAGTCCTGTTCTGCTTTTAAAAGAAATCTTCCAAGAAAGAATTGCAAGGGTGCACAACAAGCTGTGTGAAGTAAGGCACAGGCCATCCTTCTATTATATTTTTGCTTGCATTTTTCACACAATCTTAAATTAAGGGGTTCTCTTAGGATTTTCATGAGTAAACGCTTGATTTGGCTCAATCGGACAGGCCAGCACCGGGAGTCGCAAAGCGACCCCCGCCAGGCCTGCCCGAGGGCCAAATTCAAGCTTTACTCATAAAATCCATGAGTGAACCCAGGTACACACATATTTTGCAGAGTATTTTACCTTAAATCCTCCAAAGGCAGCTGAAAAGTCACTATCTTTCATGCCATGTTTTGAGCTAATTAACCATTGAGAAAACAGCACGACGATGTATCAAATGGGAGGTTTCACAATTAAGAATCGGGTGTACTTCGTATGTGCACTAACATATAAAATATTTGAAAGTATTTTTTGTGTTTTATTCAACAAACACATGCGGAAAAAATATTATTTTGATTATTCGTCAGTATATCAGGCTTAAATATTTATTTTGAGACAATAATTAGTCGTAAGACAGCATAAAGTCTACCTATTCACATGCCTACCCAAAAAAGTTAGAAAAAAACCGTAATATTACTGCAGGACTATAAAGTTGTTTAGGACCGGCTCTACCCAATCACAAATGTGACATTCAAATTTATTTTTAGAGAATGGGAAGTCATTGTATGAGTATGGGATTAAATCAGTGTGCGCGAATATTTTTCTATGACAGGAATATGCTTTAAAAGAGCTGCCTTGACCATGTTTAGTTTTTGTAATCTTCCTGTTATGTTATAGATTCCTGCAGCTTTCCTTGCACTTAAGGACATACTGGATCAAGATCAATTGAGAGATCCACCCAAGAAATATGGTCAAGGAAACAAATATTGACAAGGAAGACATCAAGAGAATTGCCCTTTAATGTTACAGAGACATCAGTGGACGAGGAGACATACAAGAAGGTATCATTAAATTGCTACTAATTAAGACATAAGTAAACCAAACATAATGTCGTATGAGTACTTGACCGGAAGTGAAGAGTATATGATGTATGAGTATGAGTATTGGTCCTGAGTACAATTAGATAAGTACAGCAAAATTTGCGAATCACCAGTATGAGTACTTATCCTGAGTATGAGCCATGAGTACCTGTACCCAGGCTTTGGAGTATGAGTATGAGTTACACAAATTGTTTTCGTACTTGAGAATTACTACAAGTCTGACCACTGATGTATCCTAAAAACCTGAATGGCTTTTGTTGTAAAACCCACCTGAATAAGTAAGGCTGCCCGATCCAGTAGACAAGCAACCCAATGGCGTGGATTGCAACAAGACCGAGGTTAGACTCTGCACTTACCCTGGGGGGTTCTTAGTGAAAAGGGGGTATGGGGACGTGCGGCTGAGAAGGTGCATTTCGCAATTTTGGCATATGATCGGTCCCTTTGTCCTTGCAAAAATTGGTATTATGAAAGGTACATTTCTGTTACAAGTGATTTTCCAGTGGGTCACATCTGGTATGAAGGATTGTTTACACAAACCACAATGTGAAAAATAGTGCTACCAGAATGGCCCAAAAATACATTTTAACGTTAGTTTTCTCTCAGTTATGGTGCTTACCAAAAACATCCACCAAAGCAGGGGTTATAAGGAATGGGTAAGCCCCACATCTGTATTTTTGGTCTATTTTTGGTTAGTGGTTCAACACCGGCTGAACAACCCTACTGAAAACCCAAAAGGGAACCCCCCCCCGGGCATTTTACAAATTTTAAAAATCAGTTTTGTCTCTTTTAACCATTTTGAATATGGACCTTGTTGTTGCTTCTTGATATGTATGTGTGAGCCATTTTTAGGATGACCCAATCTGACAATGAGAAAAATATGGCCTTTCATATGATATCAAATCTATACTACTTCGTAAATCAGGGGAGTCCGCAAGACGATCGTAACATGCCCTCCTTATGACCATTTTGCATAATTTATACAACTACACAATGCATTATGGATAGGGAGTGGCCCAGCGAAAAACAGATTTTGTTTGTAAAGAAAATAGTCATTCAGGCCTTTAAACTAATTTTGCCAAAGTTTGCAAAGAAAGTGTACTTGTGATATGTTCTTTGACCTGGCTTTGACTCAAATACTTTTTTGTTCAACATTTGTATTTTTAAATCATTAAACTGCTAGAATTAAATTTGACCCATTTGGTGATTTTAAATATTTATTAAATCTATTCCAAGTACTTTAATGGGAAAACAAATTAATTTCAAATAATTGGGCAATTAATCTATGCTGCCGCTCTGGAGGTTCCCTCTGACGCCAGGTCTTTGACCTTTACATTTTGTTCCAGAATATTCCTTTTCTATC
This sequence comes from Ophioderma brevispina, assembly GCA_023653785.1. Taxonomy (NCBI): domain Eukaryota; kingdom Metazoa; phylum Echinodermata; class Ophiuroidea; order Amphilepidida; family Ophiodermatidae; genus Ophioderma; species Ophioderma brevispina. Next base: position 28,219 of record JAMKCH010012263.1, read on the forward strand.
ATAGTCGGTGGCAACAATAAGAGTGATTTTAAGCATAATGGAACATTTTAGGTAGCATTTTTAAGATGACTCATGAAAAATTTAAACAGACCTCATATCAAGAAGGTAAATGTGCCTCATTATGCAATTTTTATCTTTTAAATTGTATGCAGCTTGGACTTTCTCGACGCACGTGGCAACTGTGGTTCCAGTCAATCAGGCAGTGGAAGACGATCTCACTCTTGCGATCGCAAGATCGGCCTGTCAATCACTCTAGCTCAGTGTGTGCAAAGATATTCATCAGTCCTCAATTGAAAAGATGGAAAAGTTCCTTTTCCCACACTTCTCAAGGAAGTCTGCTATACAGTGGCTGAAAGTTCGCGTAAGGACTACTTTGAACTTATAGAAGGGTTAGAGGGGAGTTCTGTCCAGCCGAACAGAGAAAGGTCAGAAAGGTTTTTCTTTGAAGCTACTGACAACACCTTTAAAATTTGATATAATATTGCATTTGCATATAAGAAAGGTTGAACCAATCAGCATATAGTGAAACTATAACTTGCATTAAAGCACATATTGCACATTTTTTTGAAGAGCGCCCCGCATTTTTCAAAATTTGGAGATGTTTGCACGATTTTGCATTTGGGGGGGGGTAACTGGCTAGTCAACTATCCCTGTGAATGGTTAAGCTCGAAAATGTCTATGTGTCACACGAAGAATTTTGTACTAGAATATTATTTATCGGTGATCCCGCGATAATAATAACAACGCTGCTGGAAACTGGCTTTCCAATGTGAATAGCCGGGAAATAGCGCCATGTACGTGTCTACGCTCATCCTTTAGTTTTTTTAATATTCAGGAAGCCAAGTTAGAAGTTATTTTCTCGGGTGGCACTATTCATCATGACGGACATAAACTTAGCATTTCATCTCTGGGCCGTTAAGTCCAATCTGGGATCTCCAATTCTAATTACCAATCGGCTTATTTTGTGATAAATACGCATTTTTTTATCATTCCGTTCTGTAGGTAAGTTTCCTCGAGCCATTACCAACGTAACGTGCAAAAATATCAAATTTGAAATTGGGGGGCGGCTCTTAAAAAAATGTTTGGGTCTAATATTGCCTTTAAAAGCTTACTCAGAGATATCCTGAGATTGCACCCAATTTCTGACAAATCTTTTGTTTTTGTATGTTAACATAATGCTTGTCTAATGTACCTATAATTACTATGATAGGGAAAGCGTGTGGCTCACTGGTTAGGGTGTTACCTTGGTGCTAAAGGTCCCCGGTCCAACTCCCGGCGGATCAACTTCGAGGGATTTAATTGGGTACTAAATTTTAGATTTATCTGTACACGGCTAATGATTGAAATTGGAATTCGCTCTCCCATGGTTCCTTGGTGGCAAATGTACCATGATAATACCCCGTCCTTTGTAGGGGACGTTAATCCGTCGGTCACATGTACAGAGAGTCATATCCTGTGCATGCACATCACAGTGTCGAAAAAAGGGTGATCACCCCTGGCTGTCCCAATGCCGTCCCGGTAAAATGGATCCCAATTGAAATAAGTTTTTATCGCGGCTTTCTGGGCGATCCAGGACATTGTCGCGAATAATCAAACAACAAATCAGTTCATCTTCAAATTGATGTCCTTCATATAGGAAATTACAACTCAAATGTTAATTATACAGAGTATCCTATATGTCTGCCTTTACTAGAAGCAGGAGTTTTCCATACGCACCCGTTGAGATCTGGCATGGTAACAATTTGTTTAATGTTTGGCTGTAGGGTAGGTATTGGTTAGCGTAGGTATATGTACAGACTTTGTTTCCTGTAGAATTTTAAGGGGCACATTATGGAAATAGGGCTTCCTTTTTCATTCTAGTTGGAAAGTGGAACTCTTTCCAACTAGAAAGGCAACCCTGATTTTGAAGTTAAGGACGGCATAGTAAGCATTAAAGTGATTTTGCCAGACCAGAGCAAAATTTCTAGAAAAAAATGTAAATTACGGCATTTTTTATTGCTACTAGGGCCCAAAGAGGGGGATACCTTGCCACAATCCTACTGAGGTCATTGTCTGCAGTGCCATTAAATCGCATCAAACATCCATTCAGTGCTGCAGTGAATGTCTAATTGTGCACTGTTCAACATGATAACACATTCAATCACATTAGCTCTGGAGATGCAATTAGTTAAACCAAAGTATTAAATATTGTTTTTAGGCCCCGGGCAGATCCTCGTATCGTTAAAAGGTGATGCCCCTGGAGTACATAATTTTTTGCGAGATCATTCTTTAAAATTATAAAATCATTTTCTGGCGGGTGTGTCTCACCTCTTGATGTGCACGTTTTCTCGAAAATTAATTGTATTGCCCAATTCTGTGAATCTATCACATATAAACTCGTATACACTATTTCCTACTTCCGCGATTACAATATACGTAACGTGTGTTCGAACGTTGATCTCTAAAACCGTGGCTAAAAAGGTACAATCCGTTACGAGCCTAATCAGCTGTTGTGAGCGTGTCAACACACACTGTGTAAACGTAAGCATGGCGTCTCCTGTACCCGCGAACAAGTCGTGGAAAAGTGTCCATATATGTAATTAATCTGATGTAATGGTTAAATAAAGCCTCTCTTCAGATGGTAGAAATCAAAGTGCACAAAAGAACTGAGGAATTTGGTGCTGAGCGGAATTGGTTGGCCGTCCGGCCGGAGAAGATCGCCCATCGTTGATAGAAGATGAACCGATATCCTGCTTATACTGCTTAGCTGTCAGAGTTTAATACCTGGTCACCGAATACACGATTCGCCTGGTTGTTTTGTGAAATGGCCATTGCCTGTTTGTGTCGTGGCCTTTATAATTTATCATATTGTTCACACCATTGCAGTTGGTTTATCGGCATAAAATGTTCACTATAGCAGTAACATCGTCAAACACACCATCATTCCTGTTACTGTCAGACTGTACTGTAGTCAACGGGTAGCCAGGTTAACGCATGCATGGCTTGGTCGCGTGGTCATGAAATACTTCCGTATCTTCAGGATAGATTCAGAATTGTGCCTCTTATTGTCTTTTGCTATAAAGTTAATGACATTTGTTTTTCCTTTACCCCTGAAAAAACACTTATCATTATCAAATGGCGCCAACTTGTTGTGAATGTGGTTGAGGGCACAAGGTTATCATACGTCACATGTTTACTATTGTTGCCAATGAATAACTGTAGCTTTTTTCTTTATAAAATGTGAATGCCCCAATGAACTTTTCCACCATTTTCCATCAAATTGAGATTTGTATGTTCATGAAATATGAAAAGTCACAAACCAATATTTTGCTCAGTCATACGCCCCAGTAAATTTCCTAACAATACGTCTCCGTAAGTGGTTACCCCTATCATGGGCCGATTTGCCCATATCATTTAAATATCTCCCTCACATATAGATAATGTCCCCAAAACATCTTTTATGGCAAATTTTGAATTTTAAATTGGTTTGGGTAAGCAACAATGTGACTAAAATTAAAATTGACCCCATTAACAGTGTCAGTTTAATACAATGTGGTCTGACACTTTGCTAGAATTTTTTCATGGAATATATTTGTTTGGGGGACTTAAATTTCTTCAGTAATTTAAAAATATGAACTTTGTTTCGATCCCAAATAATCAGAAAAAAATAGGGGGTTCCCCAGCACATCTGCTCATCATATAGTCCTTTCTCAGAAGATATTGGGGGGAGAAAAAAATGGGGCAAAAGGAATTCTCTCCTGCCAGCCCCCAAATGAAATGACCTTGTAGCATGTCTTCATAGAGAAGGACCCAAATTCTCCCGCTCAGAAAATGCTCGATACCCTTTCACCCCCCCCCCCGCATTTCAAAGGCATATCCAGTGGTGAATGGTTTTGTCGAGACGTGTGTGCATTTATATTCCCCCGCCTCTCTTGCAAATGTTTTCGGTTTCTCCAATAAATTCTCATCATCCCTTCTGGGGTAAATAATGACCCTGCCTAAACCATGAGTTCAAATGAGAGAGAGCGGCGATCTGTATCTTGTACAAGTAGGCCTATAGATGCTCCATATTTACACCCCCTACTTTGATTTACATCATATTTTTTACCCTCAATTTGTAAGAAAGAAATTTCATTAGATGTCTACAATGTCTGTTACTTGACCTCTCCAACCCTTCCCCCATCACTCCACCGGTACACACATAATCCATTAGATCTTGTCCAATGTACCTGTCAGGTTACTATAATCAAAGTAAAAGCATTGTTTTTTTTTCTTGTGAGAATATTGTGTTTCTTCTAAATTAATTGCTCCACCCACGCCCTCATCATTACCGCCACCCCACTCATTCCGGCCCCAACCTCAGCCAAATGTAATCAGAATCACCCCTCCTTAATTTATCCCCTCTTACGTCACAATAAGCTTGTATTTCATTAATTAAAGACAATGAAGGGTCCTGAACTAAATTTTATAGCTCCCCCACATAGGGCGTATTGAATCCATCCCACAATGGCACCAGTTTGTAACATTTCTCCTAAGTGTCATGATGATCATCAAAGTCATATTTGATAAAAGTCCAAAGTCCATAGAATCCTTGTCATCTCATTTAGCCTGCGAAGTACTTTTTATCCCGAAGTTGTTACACTTCATTCCAACACGTGAACATAGGCACATTGCAATACACTATGGGATTTGTTTAAAATACCATCTGGTCCTTTCCCCAGCCATCTACAATTTCCCTACCAGTTTTAGTATTCTTTTTAAACATTTACAATAGCTTGCATGTTGCTGTTTTGAACTTCTGAGCAGTTTGGAAAGCTTACAATCCACACCCCCTTCAACACATCGTCACCCAGGATCCCTACTCAAAGATACACACATAACTAAAATAATATGCTCTCTTTTAAATTATACCACTCACTCTGCAGAAAATATTGACGCTATAAATCCCCATCAGAATAAATGTTCACCTCTAAGGATTTTGAGATATTAAATCAGAATTTTTCGTCAAGATTTCGCTTTTACGTGTTAAACCAATGGCGTCGTCTTAAATTGGGGATTTCTCGGCCGCCCTCTCCTGCTGTTACTACGCTGGTGCTCTGCGCCTCGGGCTTCGCTTTATGGCTCATAAGTGGTGAGAGACCAGCCTCAGGGAACCAGCGTATGCTGTACAAGGCTGTTGAATTCGGATGATTTTATCATGTTTATGTCAGCAGACGTTGGTAAGTTAGACTGCATTTCCTGGAAAACGAACAACTTGTAAAAGTGAGAACAAGTGGAATTCTTCTCAGAAAAAAATACTCCATTGATTACCACTAGATTTTTCTACTTGTGAGGGGTGCGCCACTTCATGTAATTTATGAACGTATTTCCTCTGTGTACACGGTAGCCTATTTGTCCCCATTAAACTAGGGTTACCGGATTCACCTCACATTAAAAAAACTGCTATATGAGGGTTTATTGGAGCAAATGATAATTGGCCGGATGCTCTTCCTGACGCCAATCCACAGTTTTCGGTGGTGGGCCTAGCCTTTGGGCAACCACACCCACCATGCAAGGCAGCATGTGCCGGATGGCCGCCATTAGCTCTCGAGCTGATGCCCTTGTAGGTAGATCTTCTTTTTTCATTCTACCAGGGTAACCAGCTACCCTCCTCATTAGATTTCCTTAAAAACCTGATGGGGTGATAGTTTAGCTGCCCCCAACTCGGCCCTGGGACAGGAAACCTGACCTGACGAGAGACGCAATCTGTAAAGATAATATTATTACAAATGTATGATGTTTTTGTTTATGTTTATTACTTATGTTTTAACTTCATGTAGTCGTTGGTTTTGGATACCAGCCACATTGCCTAAGGACAAACCATTGCTCCAATTTGAAGACAAGAATTGGCCGTGTTTGCGTCGTTACTACAAATTACCATATGTCCCTCCATTTTTTTGGAGTCGTCTAGTCTCCAGACTGATTATAGGCTTGAAGCAATTTGGTCTACAGACGTTGAAAAGATTAAAAAATGTGCCTGAACCAGAGCTGGCTGAAGTACCGATATTCCATCGCAGTAGTGTGAGGTGAGTGTCATTTTGGTGATATTCCATCGCAGTAGTGTGAGGTGAGTGTCATTTTGGTGTCATCTGAACAATGTTCAAGTGGGCACTGACCAGTCGTCAACTTTGATATTTCTGACTTGTGTATGTTATTAGTTTGAAAACTTACATTATGGAGTGTTCTTTGAAGGGTGATGAAATGTCTGTCTTCTTTTGCTAACCACAGTATTGTTTACTCATGGCTGGTATTCTGAAAGGGAGACTAACTTTAGACCCGGGTTTAAACCAGGGTTAGTCCTACAAGAGGGGACTTTTTTCCTTTCCTTTAAATACTGTGAAAGTTAAATGTAACTGTTGAGAAATTCCTTATGGAAGGCCGGAATGGCCCATCCATCAGGAATTTCTCACCTGTTACACTACATTTCAGATTATGTTGGAATCAAAAAGGTCCCCTCTTGTAGGACTAACCCTGGTTAACCCAGTCTAAACTAGTCCTCCTTTCAGAATACCAGCCCATATCTTATTTTTTCTTCTTATATGCACTTTATTCCATCTTTGCTTCTGTAATTTTCAGTCGTGTGCAATGGGTGTTCCAGGAAGGAACCACACCAAGAACTCCTTGGTGTGGTCCCTTGGAAACACCCAGCCGGCATAGTCGTTTAGAGCGGCCTCGAAACGACGTGTTGGCACGTCGAAAACAGTCGACGGTTTTATAAATTTTAACGTCGAAATGCAAATTGCTCGACGTTTTAAAGAACAACGTCAAACGAGTGCAATTTTCGACATAAATAGTGTGTAAATTTCCTAAACTCTCGACGTCGTTTCGACGTTCCAGCGTCTATTTCCCCTGGGGTGTGTATGTTAACACCAAGTTTTTGCCAGTGCAACAAGACTTAAAAAAGGAAAACATTTCGGGCCTTAAATTTCACCTGGGTAATGAGAACAATATAAAAAACAATTCTGATCGAGGGAGTAAAGTGGAAGGGTTGTCCAATTGGGTGGGTCGCCTACTTTACTCATTATAAATATAAACCTGCATCCACTTCCATAAACACAAGTTCAGAGCTCGAGTTTGTTGTGGTTTTAAGCCATGTACTGATAGATCATAGAAGGTTTTAACAATACTATTTGTTTCGTCACTTAATCACAAATAATTGTCTGTTCTTAATGATCAGTACATCCTCGAGGTTGTTTTGCCCCAGGGACTCATCTTCGACTGACACATCTCTCCAATTGGCAGGAAGGAATCTCCGCAATACACACCAGTGGCAGGATTCTGGTGGAATCCTACAAATTTGCCGATGATGGGAACAACCTGGATATGTATTCAGATTCACTGTCATATTTCCTGAATTTCAAGGCACGGGGGTTTTTTGGTGATCATAAGAAAATTTAATCAGGACCATTATCCGTTAAAGACATTTTTTGTAAATTCATGCAATATGCGACGGGTTTTTCTTTTGGTGTCTAATTTGATAATTCTAGAAATAACTATAAATAAGTACCAGAAAACACTATGGCTGATATAGAAAATCTTTCTTTGGACTGAAACATCAGTTGATCTGTAGGTGTATTAATAAAAATTCTGCAACTTTTTTAAGCCATGTTGAAGTCTTTCACAATAGTTATATTCTAATCACATTTTGGTGTCACATGAAGGAATGTTCTCAGACACTAATCAGTCACTCATTTTGTCTCTTGACTCTCTGTCTGGGACTGATCCAAGACCTCTACGGGGTGTACACAGATCGACCTTGAGGGACCCCATGTGACCATTGTCACCATTCACAAACTGCAATGGGAGACAACACAGGCCATTTCAGGGAATACTGTATTTTTGTCCCCGCCGAACAAGTGCGGACGGGCAGGCGCGGATCCGGGGCTGTGCCGGGGGTTGGCCTGGCACCCCCCCCCGGCCCAGCCGGAATTTTTTGGACGAAAGTGATGCTGTTCATTATTTTATTCCGCACTCCATCTTGACAACTGATGACCTCACTCCCTTCGTTTTAAAATTGCGTCGGTTGACATAGATTGCAAATTTGCTTCACCCTAAGTTTCCACATCCCCAAAAAAGTTGCACGAGTCGATCGGAACTGTGAACTGAGATACATAAAAGATCAACGTCCCTCCTTTACACTGTCTGCTTGGTGTGAGAGGCGCCGTGTATCAGAAACACACGAGCTGCGAAAGAAAGTCGGAGATCGAATTTCCCGAAGACTTGAAGGTTACGAGCTCTCTTTCAGGTTCTGTCGACTGGGCACAACAAATTTGCTATTGTATTTAGGGCCGCACTATTGATTTCAAGGGGGGGGGGGGCGAGGTTGGAAGTTTCTAAAAAAAAAAACTTCACCCACCATATGAGCCAAAAAAAGAGAGCTTCCCCGCTTTCATAAAAAATAAAATTATCGCACCTTATAAAAAGGGGTTGTAAAAAAAAAAACTTTGCCCTGTGGAAACGCAGGAAAAGGGAAAAGAAGGGAAGAAGAAAAAAAAAAATGCCCTGTTACTTACGTTGGAAAATAATTATAACCCATAAAATTTTGCAATTTGCGGTTTATATAAGGACAAAAATCGTCAAATGTCATTACCAAAGGTTAAATCTTAAATATTGCTCAAATTTCGTTAAAAATGAGACTCAAATTGTTTATCTTTCCTCAAAACGCAACAAAAACATTTTGCACCGTTCTAACATTTTTTTTACAAATTCGGAGAGAATCACTAGAGGTCAATTGGGGTTGACCTTTTTGATTATCTCGATAAACAACAATACAAATTAAGAAGAGGCAACTATTTTCGCTGCAATCCCTGTAGAAAGGTGAAACAATTTGAGACCATTTTTAAAGAAATCGGTTGCGTATTAAAGATTTGAACTTGGTGATGACCTTTGACATTGACGATTTTGTATTATATCTCCACAACCATACATTGTAAGTAGGTACCAAACTCTACCTTTTTTTACCTGGTTGTAACAAGACGAATACTTTGGTTACCTTTGTTAAAGCAATCCAAAGCATTTTTCATTTGACCCCTGTTATATGAAAGTTTCCCCCCTTCTGATTCCGCCCACACTTTCAGAGGGGCACCACCAGCTAACTTGGTCATTAACATTCATAGAAGACAAAATCCAATGAGACATGATGCTCTGCTCTTTCACGGTCAAGGAATTGCTCCCAATGACCCAACTAACCCTTTACGCATGCCATGAAACGGCCCATGCACCAACCTTGATGTGTTTCTTCACAAATGAGCCTTACACCAGTTTTCAGACATTACTCAAAGTACTAAAGTAGGCCGATATTTACTATTTTTATAATTAACTTGCAATTTTAAATTGGGTTTATCAACTACTATAACTTGTAGCTCATGGTGGTTTTTGTATGCAATATATGTCCAGAGCTAAACTCTTCAGGAATCCAGGAACCAATAATATAATAGAAATTTAAATATGCCTTGAAAACTAAATACTCCAAAGTTTCGCCCGCACCCACACCCGCATCGCTATTAGGACTGCTTATGCGGCACCATGTCTGATGCGGCCACTACATCATGGAAAAACAATTTGATTTTGCTTTGCCAAAACCAGTTGGTCATGAATTGATAACTAATAATAACATGGTTTACCATCTAAATTTGCATGCGAAAATGTGTTTTGGAAAGGGCACATTGCAAGGAGTTCAGCCACTTTGATGCAACTCACAACCCGCCAGCTTGATATATACGTACTATGCATTGACATTTTGCATAACAAATGTTAGCCCATCAACTATATTTTACTTTTTAGCATATACTAAAGTGTGTTATTTTATCAAATTTGCATGGGAAAATTGTGTTTGGAAAAGCGAAACATCGCAAGGGTCCCGCTCGGAAGGGGGACCCACACCTTCCCGCATTCCAGCAGCTCTTGATATAGACGAACTCTGCATGGGCATTCATGCTTAATTAAAACAAAACCCTATTCAAATATATTTTACTTTTTAAAAACTGCTGATCATACCAATAAGCATTATTTCATTTTGTTTTATCAAATTTACATGGAAAATGTGTTTTCTTGTTGTGGAAGCTTGATATACGGAACTCTCGAAGAAACACTTTATCTTATTTAAACAAACTAATCCATCAACTATTAATTTTACTTTAAATGATACCTATATAAGCATTAAAAAGCATACACCATGTAGAGTGAAACACTTATCAAGTTGTTTCTAATCAAATTTGCATTGGGGAAAAGTGTTTTAGAAAGGAATGCAGAGAAAGCGAATATGGCAAGGGTTCCGTGCTTTGCACGGGAAGGGGCGGTATCCCCTCACCCACCCCCAGACAGCTTGATTACGAACTTGCATGAACACTTTATGCATAATTAAACAAACTTAAACCCATCAAAACTATATTTACTTCTTAAAAAAATTGCTATATATCTATAATTAAAGTTAACCACTTACACATTTTCAAGGTGTTTTATCAAATGCATGGGGAACAATGTGTTTTGGAAAGTAATATATTACAAGGGTTCGCGCTTCGCGCGGGAGGGGGACACCCCCTACCCGCACCCACACCCGGACAGCTGGAGAACGAACTCTGCATAAACACTTTATGTTAATTAACAAACTTACCCATTGCATAAACTATATTGTACTTTTTAAAAATATGCTCATACTTATCAGCAATTATTTCAAATTGTTTCCCATCAAATATGCATGGGGAAAATGTTTTTGGAAAGTGAACATTGCAAGGGTTCCGCGCTTGCGCGGGAGGGGGACCCCCTCCCCACCCACCCCCAGACAGCTTGATATACGAACTCTACATGAACACTTTATGAAATTCAACCAAACATTAAACCCATCAACTAATTTACTTTTTAAACATGTTAATCAGTACCTCTTAATTTAAGTGAACCCACATAAATTTCAAGTTTTTTCTGTAAAATGAATGGGGAAAATGTGTTTTGGAAAGCAAATATTGCAAGGTTCTGCGCTTCGCGCGGGAGGGGAGGATACCGCACCCACCCCGGACAGCTTGATATACGAACTCCCCATGAACACTTATGATATTCAAACAAACTAACCCATCAACTATTATTTTACACTAATTGAAAATGATCATACTATAAGATTTATAAGTTAAAAACCCATTCAGAAGAAATTTCAAAATTGTTTTTATATCAAATTTCATGGGAATGTGTGTTTGGGAAAAGTAAAGATTGCAAAGGTTCTGCGCAACAACCCCCCCCTCAGCACACCTGCGCGATATACTTGCCAAGGTGCCAGGACTATACCTAAAAACCACGGCCCCCCAATATGCAGGGGTCTAACAGTTAAAATAAAAAAAACATTGACCAATGAGGCAACCCCCACCAAAAAAAAAAAAAAAACTACGTCCTCAAGTAGGCAAAAAAAAAATCCAGCCTATGACTTGAAGAAAAAAATCGGCCTCCAAAGCCAACGAAATAAAAAACTTCCCTCATCCCAATTTCCACCCCCCACACCTTGAAGTCTAATGGTGCGGTCCGTCCGAAAGCCGAAAACTTCTCGATATTTGTTTTGGACGCTTGGTCCCTTGCAACCTAATTCTTTATCTTACACTTTACTTGGCCTTCTGTCGTTCATATCAAACTTCACCTTGCCTCGGCGTTGAACTGTTTCAATCATCTTTCACTGTTAATTGTGATATAAAACTTATATACTCGAAGTCCTAATCATGTCCTGAAACAATGAACTCTTTCCAGCGCACTATAGAATATACGTGTATGAACATTTCCCCCTCTTAACACAAGTGGTAAAAAGTTTGATTGCCATGATAAAAAGTGATAGGAGCTTCCCACGCTTAGCGAGGAAAGGGGGATACCCCCTCCCGCGCCGCTACGCGGCGCCGGGGCTGCTACGCAGCCATTACATCAACAGTAAATTTAAACTTTATCTTGGCACCCCCCTCAAGTGAGGTCTGGATCCGCCCCTGCGGAAGGGGACTAGTGAACTGGGCTGTCCGTCCCGTATGTCTGTGTGAGAAAAATGTTAACCCCTGGAATTCTGTGATAATTAAATGGTAACCCTGTATGCTGTATATTTGAAACCACTATATTGGGCACACTGAAATTCCTTCGCTTCGTGGAGGAAGGCATTCCATGGCATGCATCATTTCTGCGATTGAAAGTGCATGATATAGGCGGCTGAGGTATGCAAATGAAGCTAATTAAATATGCATAATTAAGGTATCGCTGAAACGGTACTTGGATATGCAAAATTCCTTTGCTACAGGAAAGGCTTATGCCATTACATCCTTTGTGTGAACATATATGTGCAGTTTAGTGATGGGCTTAGGTATGCAAATGAAGGATAAGTAAATCTGCACAATTCAATGTTCGCTGTTAAACGGTTAAATTAGGATGTGCAAATTTCCTTCGCTACATTAAAGGCTTATGCCATACATCGTTTGTGTGAACATGATATGCCCAGTTTAGGAAACTTCATGAAAGACTATTATGCTATATATTTTTTTATGCTGAATTACGTTTTAGAATGTTCTTGCTGAGTTATCTTAGTTTAGTTTTCTTAAGTATTTTTGGCGACTTAGGGGTGAAGTCACGATTTTTTTTGTGAGAGTTATTTTTTTGGAAAATATGGATGGAGTGGTTTTTTAATGTCCCAAACAACACTAAGATCCTAAGGGCATCGGACCATAGGCCCCTGTTGTGGAGTATGGATGGAGTTCTTCAATGAATTATGTGTGGTAGAGTTATTTTGGTGCGTTATGGATGGAAGTTCTGGGATGAGTTATGTTTCAATTATCCAAATTTTTTAATTTGTGCAGTTAAGTGTCACTCCAAATGATCGCAATATTCGGCGGGGACATTATTTTACGCATCGCGAAATACGAGTTTGGCCTTTGTTTAAAATTTTAACTGAGACTTTTTCCACATTTTGGTGGTTCCGCCAGATTAGCTGGCAGGGGTCAAAGGTCATGTGCAGGTCAAGTGAAAAATAGGCTAAAAAATATAATTATGACATCCTTGAAGTTTCATAAAACTTGAGCCAGAGGTTAAACATGGGAGCCCTCTTTTGTTAATTAGGTCAGATGTCATGTGCCAAGGTCAAAAGGTCAGTGAGGTCAAGTTGTTGTAAGAAAGGCTGGGCAGCCCACAGCTTATTTTTTTGAATATAGTGAGCGCAAAAGCAGAGGGGTCCAGACCAGATCTATATTTAGTAGCGTGAAACCTATAGAGCCCTCAATCCACAGAGCCCTCAGATTGTAAATTAATGACGGGTGTGGGGGGGGGGGGGGGACTGGACCAAATCTCTCCACTGGCAGGAAGGAATCTCCGCAATACACACAAGTGGCAGGATTCTGGTGGACCTACAAATTGCGATGAGGGAACAAACCTGGAATAGTATTCAGCTTCACTGTCAGTTTTCGGAATTCCAAGCAATGGCGTTTTGTGGTGGATCATATAGAAAATTTAATCAAGGACCATATTCCAGGTACAGACATTTTGTAAATTAATGCCAATATGGCTGAAGGGAAAGGGTTTTCTTTGGGTGTCTAATGTTGACTATTCTAGAAATTACTACAAAATAAGTACCAGAAAGTACCACATATGGCTGATATTAGAAAATCTTTCTTTGTACTGACACATTCAGGTGATCTGTATGTGTATTGAAGATAAAAGTCGTGCATACATTTGTAAGCCATGTTGAAGTCTTTCACAATAGGTTATATTCTATCCACATTTGGTGTCACTGAAGGAATGTTATCAGACACCCTAATCAGTCACGTTCATTTTGTCTGCTTGCCTCTCTGTCTGATACTGACCCAAGGACTCCTACGGGGGTGTACACAGAGCGACCTCTGATGAACCCCATGTGAATATTTTGACCACCATTCCAAACTGCAATGGCAGACAACACAGGAATTTCAGGGAATACTGTATTTTTGTCCCCGCCGAACTCAGTTCGGAAACGGGGACTATGAAATGGGCTCCGACCGTCCGTATGTCCGTATGTCTGTGATGAAAAATGTTACCTGGAATTCTGTGATAATAAATGGTAAACCCTGTATGCGTATCTTTGGAACACTATATTGGATACTTAAAATTCCTTCGCTTCGTGTGAAGTATGGAAGTGCATCATGGCATGCATCATTTCTGCTTTGAAAGTGCAGATATATGCGGATTAGGATTGCAAAATGAGCTAATTAAATATGCATAAGTAATGTATTCTTGAAACGGTACATTGGAATAGCAAAATTCCTTTGCTACAGGAAAGCTTATGCCATACATCTTTGTGTCAACATGATATGTGCAGTTTTTTAGTTATGTGGCTTTAGGTATGGCAAATGAGGAATTACATATGGCACCATTAAGTTCGCTGAATGAAACGGTACATCGGATGTGCTAAATTCCTTCGCTACATGTAAGGCTTACCTCAGGCCCTACATCTCCTTGTGTGAACATGAAATGTGCGGTTTAGTTATGTAAATGTCATACATCTTTTCATGAAGACTATATGCTATGATATTTTTTTATGTGAATTACGTTTAGAGTTCTTGTGAGTTATTCTTAGTTTTAGTTATTGTTAAGTTATTTTGGCGACTTATGGTGAAGTTCATCGATTATGTTGTGTAGAGTTATTGTTTAGTGAAATATGGATGGAGTGTTTTAATTGTCCCCAACAAACTCAGATTAAGGGATAGGAACCTGTGTGTTGGAGTTATGGATGGAGTTCTTCAATGAATTATGTGTGGTAGAGTTATTTTGGTGCGTTATGGATGGAAGTTCTGGGATGAGTTATGTTTCAATTATCCAACTTGTTATTGTGCATGTTAAGTTGCAACTTCCAAATGATCGACAAAAATCGGCGGGGACATATTTTAACCATCGCGTAAATACGAGTTTGCCTTGTAAAATTTTAACTGAAATTGTTCCACATTTGTGGGCCGCCAGATTAGCTGGCAGGGGTCAAAGGTATGTGAGGGTCAGTTGACAAAATAGGACTAAAAAATAATATTGACATCCATTGAAGTTCAAACTGAGCAGAGGTTAACATGGGATCCCTCTTTGTTAATTAGGGGGGGTTTTTTTTAGGATGTCATGTGAAGGTCAAAGGTAATGTGAGGTCAAGTTGTAAGATAGGTGGGCAGCCCACAGCTTATTTCTTTGAATATGAGAGCAAAAAGCAGAGGGTGTCAGACAGATCTATATTTAGTTAGCGTTGAAACCTATTAGAGCCCTCATACACAGAGCCTCAGATTTGTAAATTAATGAGGGGGGGGGGGGGGGGAAGGCTCGGATTTATTTGGCATCAGCGGAAAATTAGCCACTTATATAAATGCCAGTAAACATGTATATAATCTATTGGTGTTTATCAGATCATGATACGGTCATTTTTCGTCATAACTGCGAAAAATGGTTTACTTATACGTACCTTCCGACAAAGATGCGATCAGCTTGACAATCTGGTATTGGAAACGATAATGTGGGGCGATATGAGCCAGACTTTGTTGGGTATACGGTGTGTTGCACGAGCGCGGTAGTTCGTGTGCGTTTGTATCGTTCGTGCTACGGGACCTAGTGGAGTCAATAGGCGTGGTAGGGACACCATATACATGAGAATGAGACTAAAATTGAATAAATAACGTTCTCAGCAGTCTGGGGATTTTTAAAATTGAATTTTCAAATGCAATTTTCGCAGAACAAAATTGCTTTAAATGCCATGTCTTCTTGCCGTATGGTAAAAATTGAATGAATTCATCAAGCGGTTTTGGAGGAATCAATCAGGCATATTAATGCCGATTTAGGGATTTTTTCCATAGTGCCCCACAGGAGTCTAGCATGGCAACCTCCAAAATCCCAACTCTAAGTATCAAACATCGGGCATCCTTCCCCCCCTGATTAATGCATTTCAACCTATCAATTTCAACCTGTCTTATTATGTTTTGATTATTCATGAGAGGAACTTCATTATTTTAATGAACTGAACAAGAAATTAACATCTACTGAAGACATCTTGGGAGCTCAAACTGCTGCCAGAAACAACATAATTTTCTGTTTTCCATTACTTCAATTTCCACACCATTTGTACAATTTCTGCTTCTGCAAGATTCCAAGTCCAGTGCTCGAACCACTTGATCACTGCATTGATACACTTTATCACTTTATCTAGTGCCCCACAGGAGTCTAGCATGGCAACCTCCAAAATCCCAACTCTAAGTATCAAACATCGGGCATCCTTCCCCCCCTGATTAATGCATTTCAACCTATCAATTTCAACCTGTCTTATTATGTTTTGATTATTCATGAGAGGAACTTCATTATTTTAATGAACTGAACAAGAAATTAACATCTACTGAAGACATCTTGGGAGCTCAAACTGCTGCCAGAAACAACATAATTTTCTGTTTTCCATTACTTCAATTTCCACACCATTTGTACAATTTCTGCTTCTGCAAGATTCCAAGTCCAGTGCTCGAACCACTTGATCACTGCATTGATACACTTATACCTTTTAAGGTTGATTACCATGTTTAGAACTCAAAGACTTTACTGATGTTACTCTTGTCTACAGGCCCGTAGCCAGGAATTTAGGTGGGGGGGTGCGGATTTGCCAGAAGTGGACCTTTTGTGTATCAAAAACCATTTGTTTCGGCTCGCTGCGCTCGCAGGTTGACCCAAATTTTTTACAGTTGTCTCCAAATTCTGGAAGACGGGGATGGGGGGGGGGGGGGTGGGGGGGTTGAAGTTGCAAATACATAATTCGCAGAGTTTTGCAAAAAGTACATAACGTAATGACTTAGTATTCACAACACCTACAGTATAGGAAGCAAAAAACTTTAACTGACAAGTGACCTTATTTAAACCATGGCAGAGCGGACCTTCAACATCATAAAGCGGACCTTTGTCATTTTGGGGGGTGCGTCGCACCCCCGCACCCCCCCCTGGCTACGGCCCGCTTGTCACATAACCCTGGTTCAATGCAATGATTGGTCCAGGATAGAAGTGCTTTTGCCATTGACAAGTGCAGAGGATGGAAGGACTGTATCTAGATCGATGACTTTGAAAGACCAAGTAGATAGAGGGCGTACAGCATTTTGTTTGTATGAGATAGTGAGGTCCACTCAGAGTCCACCATTGAGAAGGGAGGAGGGATTGGAGTGTTAAGGATATGTTTTAAATAAAAAAGATGAGCTGTGTACAATTCATATCAGATTTCTCTAAGAAAAGTAGCCAACTTGTACTTGGTTTACTCTGCAGTTGTGATGGTTGTGTGAATAGGCAATGAAGATGTTCATTTTTTTAGGTGGTAACAACAAAAATGGTATAAAGTAAAGTAATGGATGTATTTTGTCAAGTTTAAAAAATAACACTTTGCATTTCAGGTTTGTCAGACCCTGAAAGTTCTGGCATTGAAAGGCTTGTTCCATGCCATAGTTGTCCCGAAGGCAAACAACACACTTTCCTGGTTGAAGATTTGATTGTGGCTGCTACATATGAAGCCAAAGACACAGTTGCCTGTGAGAAGAACACCAGCATTAAACTAAGATCACTCATCCCAGAGGTGTATCTCAAAGACTTGGAGGTGATATGCTTATATTTTATTGGTGGTGTACCTTGAAAACTATACTCAAGATGACAATAACTCTTCATAATAAAACACATTTTGAGCTTTATTTTCAATAACTGCTACAGGAACATAAGTATAAGGAACTTTTGTACAGAAGTGGGTGTTTTTATATAATAATAACAGATATTTATATGGCGCCTTAGCATTTAGAATGATCAAAGTGCTTTAAATAAGGTATCAAATGAAAGAAAACAGTGATACCTCTTTTAATTGTGGTGAAAATAATTCTAATTGGCACTTTGGAAAATGTGAATTTCCTCAATAGGTTATTGACTTTTCAACTTTTTTCATATTTTCTTATTACCTCTGTGAAATTGAAGACTCAGGAAATGTTTTCTTTGGATGTTATTAAAAAACATCTCCAAATGTGGTCGACCACATTAATTAACACTTACACACACGCATGCACACACACATACACACACACACACACCAGCTACATTGTGGGTGTATTTGTGGTTGTGCATTGTGGGGGTATAAAATTTGTATATCAATGCATTGTGGGAATGTGACTTTTAGTATAGCAATGCATTATGGGAGTGTGGACCATTGAAATAGTGTGTGTGACTCTGTGGGGGGTATGTGCACCCCAACACACAAACACAGAGTAACAACAGAAAATAAGAGGTATTTTTCTTTCATGGTTTTAAGCCTCACAATGTCCTTGTTAGACCTTTTTTTAAAATATTTCATTGTGGGGGTACCCCATACTGGCAAATACGCCCACAATGTAACTCTGTACTTGCAAATCCCCCACATGTATCTCTGGAAAGTTCACACACCACACACACACACAACACCCTAACACACCAAAACACACAAAAACACACACCCACACCCCACACATCCCACCCACACCCCCACACACCCCACACACACCCCTCCAACACCCACACCACACCCCACATACACACCCACACACACACACCCACACACACACTTGCAAGGCTCCATTGTGGGGTTTTACTGAAAAATCTGTTAAAGGTGCTTGTTCCGATTTATGTGTATTGTGTTCTCTAATTGATATGAGGGCCTGGCACTTGCACATACACTCATCAAGTACCGTGGGAAACTAACTGGCGGTGTGGATGGTAACGCAATAATGCATATTGCGAGGCCCTATTCATACTGTGCTAGTTTTTTTTTTTTTTTTTTTTTTTTTTGTAAAAGCGGGTTAACCACTAAACGGTGGTTTTTTGTTATATCCTTGGGAATGAAATGGATTTGAGGGCCTCAAATCAGGGACAATGAAGGAAATAAGGACTTTTCATTGATATCAAAACGATACTACCGGGTAATCAGGGGGGGGGTCCCAAAGACGATCGGAACACGCACCTCTAAAAAGACACTTTAGAAATTTTTCAGAAAAAAGACACTTTTTTCAAAACTATTAAGGAAGAATTTCAAACACCTACTATAGTTTTGAGATTTTTTCCTCTTAAAAAGACACTTCAAACAGTTTTAAAAAAAATAAAAAAAATTTTTTATTTTTTTCCATTTTTATAAGAGTTTTTTTCACACTGTTCTTAGCCAAGAGGATTGCGTGCAGGCCTATAAAGTACTAAAACTAGAAAATCCTCTTCTACTCTTTTACAGAATTAAACCTCACTACTAGATTACAGTTATTCCGTTATAGGACAATTTGTAAATAGTAACTCTAGAAAAAAATACTCCACAATGAACGAAAATCACCCACAATGTAAAAACAGTTAGAATGTCTCTTTATACTTGAAAATACACTCAGAATGTATCTCTTGTAAGTGACACACACACAAAATTAGAAGAGTTACGTTGTGGGTGTTTTACTAAAAAATCCTTCTATACTAGTAATTTTGTTACATATAGTAAAGAATATATAATTTTTTCTTTTAAAAAAGTAGCCTTTTTCAAGGATTTGATTATTTATCAATTTGTTGTGAGTCCGCCCCTCCTTGGACCGCTCAAAGTTGAGTCGATCAAAGCCTTTTTGCAAATATTCCCTTTTAATGTTACGCATTGAGTTTCGGGATATTTCTTCCAAAACTATAGCGATCGTTGATTGGTCAATGTGATGTCATCGTTCGCTTAAAATAGTTCCTATTGTGTCTGAATCAAATCTAAGATGTGTCGCCCTGCGCCGATCGCAGTGAGTGTTGCGCCGAGCATTAGAATGCAACAAAAGTACCAATTGACCTCTGCTGAATTGGCCAATTGCGCTAACCTATTTACGTACAAGAGCTGTTACTATGTCAAGTGCAGTTGTGCAGACGCGGTCAACGCACAACCCATTTTAACGGAGCGTCTCAGATTTGATTCCAGACATAATAGCTACAAGTTTATTTGACTGCATCACTAACCCGTCACTTGTTGGGTTTTTGGTAACGATTCAAACAAAGCGAATACAGCTGGAATGTAAAATGGCGACCATGTTGCTGCTGCGAAAACGGCCGGTAAAAATCATGGTGGAATTACATCGTTTGTCACTGGTAGGATTCCGGTGTAGGATTATTCGAGCTAGCCTGGATAGACCTACGTATGTGCTGAGTATGAGCGCATTGCAGCTCGGCTATCATGTACTGATGTGATCGTTACTATTAATGTGAAAAATACAGGTCATTGTAGTGAAGATGTTGTACATTTGTAGTCACCAACATCGTTTCATGCATCGTTCGCCATGCATGGTTCGGGATGAGAGTTTAGCTAATTGTGCAGTATGTGCGAGGTGCCTTGTCAATTTGTCGTGGTAACTTCCGAGGTAAGTTCTAGGTCTAGGACTAGGAGGTGCGTGTCCCCTAATTCTCGCGTGAATTTGTGAACTAGGCTCATTTTGGCTTGAATTTTGGGATGTTCGCCACACGTAACATTTGAGTGGCATGATGATCGATGGTCAGGAATTCATCAGTTTAATTTAATGTTCAAAATAACTTGTCATGTTTGTGAATTAAGAGAGTGGCAATTTTTACTGGTCACTGCAATACGAATATTTTATAAAATGACTGACGTATGCCCTAGACTAGTCTCATATTCAGTGTGTTTGAGCAGGGAAGGTGGGAATAGATTCCCACCATGGTTTGTGAAACCGCGAGTCACCACGTCTACTCCGAGAAAATTTTCCAATTCTGTTTCAGGGCCTGTCTCAGATTTGAAGATGATAGTGGAAAGTGATCAAAATACATTTCCTGATTAAAGCGGTGGCCGTCATAACTTTTACTGGGGACTTTTATTTCTGCAGAGCTGGGCTACAACTAGCCCATCTGCCATCTCACATAAAGTACGGACTCACTCGCACTCGCAGCTGTCAAAAACTTTGTCGAGTGAATTATTTTGTTTTGAATTGTATGCTAATTAGGCCGTGCAAAAATCGATATGGTAATTTTGACGGGCGACGTCATCGACAAGTATCTGAAAACGTTGTCATCGATGAAATTGGGCGGTGCTTACGATGACGACATACTTTGATTGACACATTATGCTTGCACAGGGAAATACCAATTTTGCGCAAAGACGCCTCGCTTCGCTTGGCCTCACGCCTTCGGCGCGCTCGCGGTTGGTGGATATAAATGCGAGGCGTCTTTGACAAAGACTACTTAAGACACTTTTGAAGACATTTTTAAAGATTTTTTTCATTTTTTTTTACTAAATTTCTCACTTTTCTTAGCCAAGAGGATTGCACCACAGGCCTATAAAGTTACTAATCTAGAAAAATCCTCTTTTCTACTCTTTTACAGAATAAACCTCAATACTAGATTGCAGTTTATTCTGTTATAGGACAAATCGTAACATAGTAACTTTGTTAAAAACACCCACAACATCAAGACAGAATCACCCCACAATGTTAAAAACACCTACAGTGTTCATCTCTACGTACAATTCGCCCCACGACGTTGCTCTTATAAGTACACACACACACACACTGTGCAATTGATGAATTTAGTACACATTTTTACTTCTACTATCAAAACGGCTGGATCAATTTGATTCACCAACCGTATAAGGTAGGATCATCGGATATAATGGTTTTACAGACAAATTACCATAAAATTAAATTGCCTAAATCAATTTAGTCCAAACTTGACTATGGTAAGGATTGATCTTTCCTTTCCTCCACATATTTGTGCAGTTTAAACACAGTATGATTTGTTTTAGTGTTTTTCTTTATTCTTTAAAAATTCCCTAATTTTTACATTAATTTTTCCCAGCCTAAATGAAAGGTGCATTTAAGCTGAAACGTACCCCAGGGATGCAACAAAATACCTAAAATCTCACGTTGGTGTTTTTTAATCAAGTGTGCAATTCTTTGAAAAAAATAATTTAGGGAAAATTAAAACACCTTTGATTTCAAATAGAAACACTCAATCTGCAAAATCTGAAGTGAGAATTTTGATTTCCTATCATGTGACACCTTATTCATCACCAGGGGAGTTGTAGTTTCTTCTCGGAAAAATTATGAAGAGTTGATGCTTCAGAAGTACTAGAAATACTCAAACAAAAAGTGTTGTTGCAACCACCTAGTTCTTGGTTTTTGACGACACACAGAAAAATTCAAAATTGTATGTTTGATATTTCTCAAACCATAAAAAAAAATAAATACCAATCTTATAACTCATCAATTACTTGAGAAATAATTGAAATAAAATGTGTAGTTTTCACAAAATTCCCCTATTTTGGTCCTTTATCTATACTGCCAAAATCAGTCCCTGCATTAGGTAACATATCTCCAAAATGCCTTTTTGGAAAAAAATAAGTTTGGCACACATTTCTTCCACCAATACGAACATTTCATGACAATTTGAACAAGAACTGGGGATGAAGCCATAGCCGATAATCCTAGCTTAACGAATTAATCTTGCATTTAAAGAAGTCAATTCTAACAATGTTTCAATACTTAATGCACAGGTGGAGGTTGTGCCACAGGAGGATATTAAAGATGTTCACTTCACTGAGGGATTCAGGCTAAACCGTGGAGGATATGGTGAAGTCTTTAGAGCAACATATTTAAAACAAACCATGCTGTAAGACTCTGGTACCAAGCCAGCCTTGTTTTCAGGACAATGCTGTACAGAAGATGGCTTCACCAAACAAAAATGGTATAGAGTTGAAGAGGCTGCTGAGAGTGTGTGCGCATGACAATTGGTAATATGTCACCGTCATAAGAATGGAGTTATGAACCCAATTAGAAATTATTTTAGTGGTGACAAGATTAAAACATTTGAAGTCCTTCCATGCTAATACATTTTTAGAAATGGGGGCTTGGGTAAAGTTGGATAGCATTGCCTTCAATTTTGAACCCCAATTTAAAGCATATTAGCACCTTTTCTTGAAGAGCGACCCCAATGTTTCAAAAATTTGAGATTTTACCTGTTGCATGGTAAGCTCTGGCTAAAACCATACCTGTGAATGGTTAAAGGCCGACTCAGAGATTTCCTGAAGAGGCGCCCCTCAATTTCCAAAAAAATATGTTTTTGCAATGTACATAATGCTTGTCCATATACTAATCGCTGTGTGAATTGCTAAGCTTAAATCAATTTCCTTCATAGTAGAAAATTCCAACTTTGTTATAAAATTCCGGATCCGAATTTTTGTTATACACAGTATCCTATGGGACGTAATACTTCACATAAAGTTTAACGGCACAAAACGAAAAATCCTATACCTCTCAAATTTCAGAAAGTGGCATTTTGCAGTTGCTATCTTTAGTTCTAGGTGACTATTTTTTCATTATTCACAAAAAAATAATATTTCGAAATCTCTGAGTCAACTTAAGCTCTACAATGTCTATGTGTCGCAAACGTAGGAATTTTGTAACTAAATTACAATCTGATTTTTGTTACAATTGGAAGCTATCATGCTAATTTAAATCATGTAATTAATTTTATTTTTGGACATTACCAATTTATCTCGTTTCTTTTTAAATAAAGGAAACTCACTTGATGAAATCCACAAGACACAATTGTCGTCAATTTCATAACTTCGGACGAGTAAGCAATGCCTTTGTAAACTGAGCCATCCTCCATTATAAAAAATGGGGTGGGTGTGCATTACATAAGCTTGCTTTTCCATGGAGTTTTGCCCCAAAGGGGACCTGTCTGATGTCTTGACCAAATTATAAACAATGCGTTTTTAGACAGCACATTGGAGAGCCTCACATCTACAACATGGTGATGGATCGATCATTTTCTTTCAAGATAATATACAGGTGGCTACGGACTTTTTTCTTTGGTCTCTTTCACCACCAGCATAATTTAACTCTTGGGAACCAGCCCACAAAGGGGGAGGTGGGGGGGGTTGCACCCCTTTTCTCCCTGTGCTGAAGTAAACATTAAATCGTTCAGGTCAAATTGTTGCCGGACCATCCTTTGTCTCTCATTTAAAGACACTATCAGTGATCACCCGAAAGACGTCTCTCTTATACCCCTCTAACACTTCAAAATGCTACTAGTCTTAAACGGTTTGCTTGATCTTAACCAAACTTCTTCAGAATAACCCCTGACCCAATTTCTCCGACAGGGTGTACACGGATTGGGTTCAAGGTCACGACAAGGGTCACAGTCAGTCTCTCTAACCCTTTTTGAAAAGGAAGTGCCTGAATGACCCGACTGACCATATTTAGATGAAATTTTAAATTAACAATGTCAATAATGAAATCAATCCTGTTTTTTTTCCAAATAGACATGGGTCATTTTTCTAACTTAACATGGTTATAAAGTCGCGAAGAAATAATTGGTATATATATTTTGCAAAAGAATAAATTGATTGTTTAATAAATCGATGTTTCAGTTTTCAGAAATAACATGTTACTTTATAAAGTAAGACACGTCAAATTGGTTCGTAACACGTTCAAAATAGAGACGTATGACCCTAGTGCTAACGATAGGTTTCAAATGAAAGAGGGAAGCGGTCTACTAGAAAAAGGCAAACCGGGGTGCTTACTCCTAAACATCTTAGTTAATGCTTCTGTTGAGGACTTCTCATGATTACTATTCTTCACAATGGAAAATGTTGTGAACCCCTGGGGTGGTGTCAAATGAAGAGGCAGGATAAAGAATACTAATAATGCCAACCAGGGGTGCTACTCCTAACTCTCTCACTGTATGCTCGGGGGGGTGGGGGATTTCAACTATCAGATTAATATCTCCACAATGGAAAATGTTGTGACCCCTTGGGTGGTGTCAAAGGAAAGAGTGGTAAGTAAAACTACTTGAGAAATGGAGTTAATCTGCTTGCACAACTTTTTATGGGACACCCTGGAATAGCACAGTTGCACTTGGTGTGCTGCTTTTTGTCTATAGTTATTAGGCACGAAAGCAGGCAAAGACTTGTGGTTCGAGAACCGCCTTGTTTACTAGTAATCAAACATGTGGGTGTGGATGCAAATTGGGGTGTGGGTTTATATATAATATATATATATATAACCCTTATATCGCACCGTTGGGAGACACTGATCTTTGTTTTGTACTAATGAATACGTTTAGGTTGAGACATTTACTGTCTCCCAAACGTTTCCTTTAGATTGCGGTTTATTACGTCAAGGATAGAATATTAATTTTATGCAAATGAAGGGTTTAAATACACTAGAATAACAAAGGATATGAATATTAATTAATTTAAATAACTATAAGAGTATTATAAGCTAAACTATTATTATATATATATGGGTGGGTTGGGGGTTTTAGGCTTAACCTAATCTTCAAATTGTATGAAATTTTAAAGTTATTTTACACATGCATGGCAAGTGGCAATTGTTATAGTTCATATAAAAAGGGGTTTCTTGCATAGTTTTCCGTAGGTTTGTCATATTTTTCTGAAATAGATGGAAAAGAGGGTTGACCTTTTATGGGTCAAGCGCACTTTAAGAGCCAGGTCTGAAAAAAGCCCACCTAGATTTGTATTATTTCAGATTAAGGAACATTTTGGTATACAAACTGTATGGATTTACACCAGTAAAAACATGAGAAAAAACAGGTAAGGTCCAGCCCCACTGGCAAATGGGTGTTTTTTTGGTGAACCCTCGCCTAAGTAATACCCTAAAAAATGAGAAATGGCAAGATCGGGGTTGCAAATCATGGTTGCTATCAATATTAAGGATAAAATCTGTAGGAATATCAAAAAAAGATTGTTATTGATATGTTTTGCTGATCGACAAACCAATTTTAACTGTAGTCTTTACAGGGAAACACCTGACTGAAAAAAGTGCTTGTGACCTCCGGGGGGTCCACGTTGGTGCTAGACTTCACAGTCCAGTAGCTCAAAAAATTGGGGGGATAAAACTACCCTAATTTCATGATTAGGTAGGAGATATGAATCTTCAAGCAGATGGAGAAAATGACATGTTTCATCTCACCCAGGAACGAATGGGACCAGTATTTAGTGGTGTGAAACCTATAGAGCTGTGTGTATAGACTAGCGAAATCGTTTGTTGGACCTGCCACCTGATCTCAGTAAATTTGATCTTGTCAACTTTGTTTCCAAAACAACTAGTGATAATAAACAGTCCCCTCCTAGTGTTGATGGGTTGGTACATTTCTGACCCACACTTTGCTGACAACCGACTCCGTTCAGCAGGCCCTTTTACGTAAAGTGATGTGATAAACTGTGCTTTATTCCGTAAAGGCTGCTGATTTCGGAGTCGTGTCAGGCACGTTGTCAGTAAATTACTCAACCCAGTGGTTGACTGTGCAGAGTGGGGCAGCGCAGGAGCACTGCTCGAGAGGCAAGGCAAGCAAGTGTTAATGGAGCTGTAAAACACTAGGCTGGCTGAAGTTTGTGAAGCAAATGTAAAATGACTGATCTCAAGGTGCAAATTCGCAGGTCGGTTTGTGCAATGTTTTAGCCGATTAAATAGCCACATCCTATGGATAAAAAGATAGGCCATGACAACTTATGTGATGTACATGCCGGGTTTACCAATGATGGCGGCTCTTTTTTTTAACACCCAGAAATGAAGCTATTTTGAATACATGTTAAATTGAATTGTTATCAGCTATAAAAGGCCGTTGGTGTGACATTCTAACAATCCCCCCCCCCCCGAGATTACCCCTCCGATAAACCCCCTCCCCGAGTATAACCCAATCCCCCTCCCCGAGTAAGCCCCCTCCTTTCACTTCCCTAAGGCCAGGTGTCTTCAGAGGTCAAGAGCAAGTTATTTTATTTCTGTATATGCTTTAAACAATGGGAATCAGAATAGTGTTTAGGAACCTAAGAAAAATCCTTCAGTAGATTTCAGCAGAATATGGATATTTTAGGACAATACTATTTTGTTGCCACTTATTAAAAAAAAAATATTCTCATGAATGATCAAAACATGGAGGAGGTTTCAAACAGACATGAAATGCATTAATTTACAAATCTGAGGTCTCTATAGATTCACACAGTAAATAACATGAGACAGGTAATTCCAGCCCCCACTGCAAATGAGGTGTTGAAGTTGGTGTTGAAATGAAGTATACCCTAAAAACTGAGAGAAATGGTGAGATCGGGTTGCAAATCATGGTTGCTATCAATATTAAGTATAAATCTGTAGGAATATAAAAAAAGGATGTTTTTCTGATCTGACAAACCAATTTTAACCATATTCTTACAGGGAACACCTGACTGAAAAAGTGTTGTGGCCTCCAGGGTCTTCATGGTCCAGTAACTCGAAATTTGGGGATACCTCCCTAATTTCATGTTATGTAGAGATATGATGATTTGTGAAATGTCTATTTGTGCTTGTAAATCAGCTTAAATAAATTCATATTTGGTATAATGTTGAAGTCAATTTTAAAGGAGGAGTGGCCAGTAAATTAATACAACCCGAGAAATTGTTTAAGATAAATGCTATATAGAGGCTCGGAGAAACTGGCGAGCATTGAATTAATTAAAGACAAAAAAATACATGGTCTCGAACCCGGTCCTCCTCGCTATCTAGATGAAGATTTATCACTGGACCACATAGGACTGGGTTTCAAGCGGCCATAATGATATATTTTAGAAGAGATGGGGCCTGACTCATACAGAATACTGATTACCTTTAACATCCGATGTTGGATGTACAAATTGCATGTCTTGGTACAGATGCAGAAACTCCCAAAATACACACATATATCATTACCCGTTCCCTAACCGTGACTCAGCTATAGCCGACGTCACCAATACCCACAATTCCAACTCCCTCTTTTCGTCTTTGGGATTCCCCAAGATACGGTAGTGTCTATAGCTAAGCTCCCCCGTTTTTTGTTTAATTTACGAATTTAACCACTAGTGGTTTCAGAACTCAGTATTTGTCTATCTTAGGATGTTTTGTAATGCCCTAGGTTCATTGTTACATCTTTTAGGTAGAAAGAAACGTTATTTGGCAAGTTTGTCGGCGTTTCTGTTACGGGTTTTTCGACTGTCGAATTCTGACCCGTGTAATTCTGTATCCCAATAGGTGGGTGATCGCTCGTGCGGAGAGGTCAGTGGACTTTCTTGTGGTTGATCACTTTCCCTGCACACAATTATCTTGTTCACTGACGTGTTTAATCATGTATTGTGTTCTTTGAATGTAGGTGCTCAGTTGGACCTCACGTGGGGTCTAGCGAGACTGCAGCACCGGAACGGGTGGCCAATACGAGGCAGTGTATGTGGATTCTCAAGGAGTCTCCTGCCGCCTTCGCTCTCGTTTGGCTGAAGGTGCTGGGGCTGATGGCCAGCCCAGTGGACTTGGTTCCTTATTGCCGATTACACATGTGGGCCATTCAGCTGCACCTGTTGGCGCATTACCGCCCCAGCCGTCATTCCGTTTACACGATTGTTCCCTTGACCCCCCCCCTCATCCGACAGGAGCTGGAGTGGTGGACCTCTTTCCACAACCTTACGGTTGGGGTGGAGTTCCCTTCTCCTCCTCCGCCACACGTCATATCGATCGACGCGTCGGGTTGGGGATGGGGGGGTCACCTCTTGGAGGAACGGGCCTCGGGACGCTGGTCCCCGACAGAGGCTTCGTTTCACATCAACTTACTCGAACTTCTGGCAGTCAGGAGGTCGCTGGAGGCATTCGAGTCCAAGTTGAGAGGCTGCAAGGTGCTTATCCAGTCCGACAATACAACTGTCGTAGCATACATCAACAGGCAGGGGGGACTCGGTCCCCAACCCTTTGCCTGCACACTCTGCAGATGTATGCTTGGTGCACCGGCAGGGGGATCAGCCTGGTGGCGAGGCATATTGCCGGGGTGACCAATATCCTGGCGGACGATTTGTCGAGGGGCCGTACGGCGGGCCCACGGAGTGGACCCTTCTCAAATCGTTCAGACGATCTTTGCACGGATATTCTATCCGTCGATAGATCTCTTTGCCTCGTGAGCCAATCGTCAGCTTCCGGTGTATTGCGCCCGGTTGAGCGACCCGGGTGCGTTCGCCATCGATGCTCTGTCCATCAGTTGGAATGGAATGACGGCCTACGCTTTCCCCCGATCTCCCTCATCCCGAGGGTAGTCCGCAAGGTCTCGGAGGAGGATTGCAACGTCATTCTGATAGCCCCGTTCTGGCCCCAGCACCTCTGGTTCCGGCCTCTGGTGGACCTCCTCGCGGGGGTCCCCCGGCTGTTACCTCAGGTACCGGATCTTCTCCGGCAGCCGGGGCCCTGGGGCATCCAGCTGGGGATGGAGCATCTGAAGCTGACTGCCTGGCCCTTGTCCGGCAACGTTGCCAGGAGGAGGGCCTTTCTAGGAAAGCTGCCGATCTCGCTGCCCGAGGAAGGAGAGCTTCGACTTGCAGAACATACTCTGCGCGTCTCTCCAACCCGAGCCCCTGTAGGGCAGATAGCAGATTTCCTTACCGATCGATTTGAGTCGATACTTGAAGCAGCGACAGTCCGCAACTACAAATCGGCAATTCAGTCTATTCATCGCGGTCTCGTGGATGGCTCCAGGCTAAACGACTGTGATACTATACGACTGTGGCTGGAGGGCATGTTTAACTCACGTCCTCCGCAGCGGTGAATCGTTCCACCGTACGTGGGACCTTTCCTCCGTACTGGAGTTCTTGGGAAATCTCCGTTCGAACCAATCGAAAACGCTTCTCTGATGGACCTCACTCGTAAAGCTGTTTTCCTCTTGTTCGTGGCTTCCGGGCGCCGTTGTTCAGAATTACACACTTTTGCCGTAGGTGATTGTCTCGTCTTCTCCAATTCAGGAGTTACTCTTCATTTCCGTCCGGACTTCCTTGCCAAAAATGAATGTAGTACCTTCTCGGCCTCTCCTCTATACCTCCCCAAAATTACTATGCACTCATCAGTTGGGTCAGATAGGGTTTGGTGCCCGGTAAGGGCGCTCAAATGGTATGTCAGGAGGACGCGCGTCCTTAGGGGCCCCACTCAACTGCTCTTCGTTACCACTACAGCCCCTCACGGGGCAGCAGCGAATGCTACCTTAGCACGTTGGGTTGTTTCTGTAATTCAGGATTCCTCTGCGGTCACTGGAAACGCCTCGGTCTCCGCTCATAGTACTTGGCACGTGTCGAGTTCTTTGGCGTTCCAGCGCGGGGTTTCCTTGCGCGAAATTGTCGAGACAGTCTCGTGGCGCTCTGCAACAACCTTTACGTCAGTGTACCTTCGTAACGTGGAATCCCATCGTGGAGCATTCGCTAGGGCAGTGCTGCAGGGGCCGGACCCTAGCCAGTGTTGAGGTGAGTATACCTTTTGTGGTACATTAGGGATACAACCTGGCGCGAATCTTCTAGTCCTTCAGGGGGACTTGAGGATTCGCGCCCGGTAGTATTCCTTTTTTATCATTACTTGGCCTTTGGCTTATCTATAGACAATTCCTGCTGCATCTTGCACCTCCTCCGTCTACCTGTGCTAGACTGGTGATGTTGTATGCAATTTGTACATCCAACATTGGATGTTAAAGGTAAGCAGTATTCTGTATGAGTCTGAACAAAACAATGGTGTTTTTATGACTCATAAGAATAGCCTGCTTACCTTTATCCGATGTTGGATTCCCGGCCCACCCCGCCCCCTGCAAGATGCTGCATTTTGTGGAGGGTAAGACGAAAGAGGAAGTTGGAATTGTGGGTATTGGTGATGTCGGCTATCGCTGACGTCACGGTTAGGGACCGGGTAATGATATATGTGTGTATTTTGGGAGGTTCTGCATCTGTACCAAGACATATGCAATTTGTACATCCAACATCGGATAAAGGTAAGCAGGCTATTCTTATGAGTCATTATGAACCATTGTTTTGTTCAAGCAGAACCTATGACAAAGCGAAAAATGTAAAGTGAAAGTTGTATTCAAAGGTGGATATGATGCGTGAACATGGACTTCTGAAATGCACCCTAAACAAGTATTTCCACCGACTAAAAAACATACCCTAAACAAGCAGTTTTGTCTGTTTTTGCTACCATAAACAAGTCTTTTGTCAGTTTTTGCTACCCTAAACAAGTAAGCAATGCATTATGTTGATAATATACCCTTATTATCTGGCTTTGCTCATGTTACTTTGCTTCCAAATTACAATATTTTGGTGATTTTGATCTCGCGTACATCACAATTTCAGGGTTACGAAAAAAACATACCCTTTTTCCCATATTTTGCTGTTTTTGACACCCTAATCAATGTATGCGCGTACATCGCCTTTTGGAAAAAGAACCCTTTTTATGCGTTTTCTTGTTTTTTTTTTTTTTTTTTTTTTTTTTTTTTTTTTTTTTTTTTTTTTTTTTTTTTTTTTTTTTTTTTTTTTTTTTTTTTTTTTTTTCGGATTCAATGGGACATACAAAATTACATTTTAGCTCCCATATTGAAATTCAAATATCAGCGTGAAACTTTAGAGATGAGGTATTGGGGTCAAGATCATTCAATGAAGATCAAAACTTAACATTAGGCCTATATATAATTAAATTGGGCCATCCCTCTTTAAAGGGACACAATGGCATCAAAAAATTTTCAGACATAATGAAATGGACCCCTTACTCACTTCCACAATTTTGAAAACAATTTGGATGTTTACCTTATGCAAAAAACAGCAACAACGTACAGCAAGAGTTTGTGGCAATTCCTGGTGGAAAATCAAGGTCTTGGCATCCCTGAAATCCCTGAAGTGTTGGCGTATAACCAGTATGTTTTTGACACAATTCAAAAGCTTTCAGACTGGGATTCAGACATTGTATTTCAGGTTTGTAGTAAGAAACTGATCTGATAAGTGAAAGGGGATTAGCTGGGATTAACCACATATACAATAAGCAATGTCTGTGAACTGATGACTGCATGCTTTTCAAGTTTGAGAAAAAAAAATCTGGCTGAGAATTAAATGAGCTTGACAGAAAATAATATTTGAGTTACTCCTCCCGTTTTTTAAAATAAAATGTAAACCCCAAATTGTTTTCATTTGTTGAAGACTTGGAATGTGATTTGCAAGTGATGCGTCCATTTCATTATATATGAATATTTTTGATGGCTTTGTTTGTTTGTTTGTTTTTATTTTCTCTTTACCTGGGTCCAGATTCAAGGGAAATTAAGTATCCCTCTGTTATTCCAATATGGCCCATCACAAAGTTACAAAAATATAGTGCACTTAATTTAAGTAACCCAATATTTAAAATATTACCGTATATATTTATAATCAATTCATTAGACTTAAAATCAATTTAACACTGCATACAAATATAACAGCTACTAATATTTAACAACTGGAACATATCATAGCAAAATTGGTAAAAGCATAGCTCACTTAACAGGAGCTTCAATTAACATATTCAGATAACATATCTATATAATTTAAAACCTTTGAATTTTTAAATTTAACATCCAATCATTGCACCAACACGAACACAGCAATTCATAATTCAAATAAAATTGGACAATATATTGGTAGATTAAAAATATGTACTTACATTCACATTTCCCCTACATCTCCAGAACGGCGATCCTAACATCCTGCCGGCAAACATTTCACCAAAGACCCAGTCCACGTTCCTGTCCCCCCCATGTGGTTCCCGCTTCAAGATGGTTGAAGACTGACTAAAGGCCTGGGACATTTTATTCCCCAAAAGAAGACCCAAATCAGATATGAGGACCAAATCCCTCATGATCCCTACGCAAAATGCCAATCCCCGTCAAAAGTGTAAAGGGACGAGAATGTATGTAATATTAACTGATTAATGAACTAACAATTGTAAATAATGATATAACAATAATAAATGTCATCATAAATATTATTAAAGTAATTTACCATAATTAAAAATGGCAATCATATACAGAAATAATTACACTAAGAATAGAAACATGTATGAGCATCAAACATCCAAAATTCCACATTTTTAAACACCTGGCATGCCCAACAGAGTATAATGGATGTTTTAAGACAATACATAGACGAATGATATTTAGTTTTTAAATGCTTGCAATGGTTTAAAATGGCAAGGTGATATATGAGAACAGGAGTCGATTCCCGCAGAGTCCCTCTATATGAAAGGTGCGCCTCCGTATTCATTTAAGGGCCTAATTGGTCTGATTTTCCCAAATGAACTATAACGAGTAAATTTATCTGTGTGAGTCCACCAAACCCAGAGTAAAATGATTGGCACATAGCGCAGGGGCCTGCCCTGAACATACATTCAAAACAGCTAATTCAGATGGTAAATTCGACTCTAACTTTTTTCCAAAGTAATCCAACCCATTTTTGTACGCAGATCCTCAGACCTTGGTTCGAACTAGGTAGTCTAGTATGGCCCTTGCTGACTTATTCAGGCGCTCATTCTGTCACACAAGTTTTACTGCAGTTTCCCCACACAATATCACAGTAGTCACTTCTTGGAAGGAGGAGGTAATTATGGAGAATTGTAAGGCTTTCCTGGGTCAAGTATTTCCTTATTCTGTAAAACACACCATATATATTTTTTCAACATATTTAGTAATGTGGTCAACTGAATGTTCTCATGATATGTTTGATCAAATATAACCAGGTATTTAAAAGAGCACTGTTTCAACAGGTGTAATCCCTGATAAAAACATTCAGAGGGGCGCTTTATGATTATATAAGGGGGGGGGGGGGCTTTTTTACTTTTTTTATATTGTTCTTTTGTTTTAGATGTATTTAGGGTTAATTTGAACTCTTCCATCCACATTGCAATTTTACACATGTCCCTCGCTGAATTTTTTCACCAATTTCAGTAACTTAATTTACCATCGCAAAACACTGCGTGTCATCTGCATACAAATTAACTTTGCAGTGAGACACTATTGAGGGTAGACTATTTATTTACAATGTGAATAAAAGAGGGCCCAGAATGGAACCCTGTGGTACACCAAAATTTACACTTGCCATATCTGAAGTGGAGGTACCTACTCTAGTAATTTGCTTCCTGTTTGATAGATAAGAGTTGAACCAGTCATTATGTTCCTTTACTAAATGAATTTGTACCGTGTTCATTATATCAATCTTCTGTTATCTTCTCTCTCATTTTGTGAAAGGTCGCGTATGCGGTGTCATACCTACACAGCAAGCGGCTGATCTATTCTGACTTGAAGACAGACAATGTCCTTGTGTTCTCACTAGCTCTGAATGCACCTGTCAATGTTAAGTTGACTGACTATGGCATATCTCGGCAACTGTTGGGTTTAGGAGCACAAGGAAGTGCTGGCCCACCGGGATTTTGTGCACCGGAAGTTCTCACACACGACTTATTTGATGAAAAGGTACTGTTTAAGTGAATTATTAACCCCCTAATGTCTACCAGCCGATTTGATTGGTTATTGGGTTATCTATATTATAATATGCCGTGTGTATCTGTGTGTCTGTCCGCCCTTTTTCTCAGAGGTCAGGGGTCATACACTAACAAAACTTTGTGGGTGGGTGTAGCTTGGGCCCGGCCAGATCATGTTCAATTGGTTAGCGGATATGTGCCCCACAAGCCGGTTAAAGGTGCAACGAGAGATTTCAAATAATAGGTGTCCCTAAAAAATATGAAAATTCTGATTTTTGCACTGATGCAAAGCTTTCTATCAAAAATATCCCCATCTGAAAGGATTAAGCTGAGAAATGTTTCTTTGGTACCAAAATTGTGAAATTTCTAATTTCGTATAGGAGCAAATACGAAATTCAGCCTATGTTTTCTATTGAAATATGAGCATATAGAAATCACCTTTTGTTTTCATTTCAAAGTTATTTCTGTTGCCGAATAAAGGGTAGGGAATCTATTGCATGTCTAATCTATATGAAATCACTTCACATAACAGAAAATATGGACGACTTGAAATCTCTTGTTGCACCTTTAATCCCGAAAAACATTTTTCTACAAGTAGACCTTTAAAAAAGCAGTTGTTGCAAAACCTGGGGACTGCCTAGTATGATATATTTATCCAATCAGAGACATGGTAAGAAAAGCTTGAAGGTTTGTACAGATAAGTAGAAGGTCTTATTTTGATTAGTTACTAAGGGGTTAATATCATGCTATATCATGTAATGAAGCCAATAAAATAATGTAAGAAAGGTGAGTAGATGGGGGGGGGGGGTTTAATGACCAAAACTGCAACACATGACAGTGTTAATATATTGTCATGGTTTGAATCTTTTGGATCATATTGTGATATTTTAAAAAAATGCCAAACTAACCGGCATCGCAGGAAGCCTAGTTGAATATGCTAGAATGTTCTGATAAAAAAGTAACAGTTGCTTATAAGATTTGAATACATTTAGATCTTATTTCATAATAATTCGAGGTAAAATGAACTCTTTTGAATTTGCCTCCCTAATGGGCCGTCACACATGAGCGTATGTTATTTGGAAGCATACAAGTTTGGAGTGGTCAGGAGGGTTCTGAGCTCAGGGAGGAGTGTGGCCCTTTTTTCCACGATTTTTCATTTCGTAGATGGTCCTACATGGCCAAAACAAGCAAATATACGCTGTTGTACGATATTGTGGGTGTCGTACGCTGAACAGATCAGGTGTAGCATGTGGGAACGTCGCATTAAAAACGTACGCTGTCTTAAACAACGTCCGTCATCGTACAACATCGTAAGACCTTTCACCCAATGCATAAGTGCTTGTAGACCACTCGTAGCCTTTTTGTGACTGCATGGGGCCTATTTCACATCTCTTCAAGTTATGTTAATATGGAGTCTTATTTATATATCAGGTGTGAAAAAAAAAAAAAAAAAAAAAATAATAATAATAATAATAATGTTGATTTACAACGCGCACATATCCACCCTGCAGGTGCTCAAGGCGCGATTGCCAATTATTATTACCGCTGCCATCGGGAAATCGTCACAATCATTTCGCTTCATCTAGGTGGCTGCTGGCAAGGCGCACAATTCTATCAGCACTTAGATTATAATATCTCCCGTAACAGCTACCCAATTATCGCTTGGGTTAACATAGCAATTGAGACTATTGCCCAAGGATACAAACACATTGGCCACAATTGGGCTCGAACTCACAATTTTAACGGTTCAATGATCATGATTCCTGCACTTCCACTGGACCACACATGCTCTCAAAGGTCATGTATGTAGGATAATTAAAGGGCATTTTTTGAAATATATAAATTCTTCCTTTTGCAAATTAATTGACTTGGTCAGAAGAACCAAAGAAAATGTTGTTGTTGGTGGTGGTGGTGGCGGTGGCAGCGCCGCCAGTAGCGACTTAAGAAATTGGTGATGATGATTCTTTTGCTATTTTCATATTTTGCTTCCAACATCAGGCTGACTGGTTTTCCTTCAGCATGCTTCTCTTTCACATCATGACTGGACAGATAC
The DNA here is from genome assembly GCA_023653785.1 of Ophioderma brevispina. Classification (NCBI taxonomy): domain Eukaryota; kingdom Metazoa; phylum Echinodermata; class Ophiuroidea; order Amphilepidida; family Ophiodermatidae; genus Ophioderma; species Ophioderma brevispina. Next base: position 64,540 of record JAMKCH010012263.1, read on the forward strand.
CCTTTCCTAACCTGAATATGCGATCTGAACGAGCTGCTGCTACTCTCAGAGGTGAGCGCCCTCACTTCAACTTCTGTGGCTACAAACAAACCCCCACAATACCAAGCCTGGAGGCTCTGATGAAAGCTTGCTGGAATGACCAACCAATACAACGTCCAAATGGTGATAGCATTCTTGGAGCCTTGGGTGACGCTAGTTTTCTGTGTCTTAGAAGTGTCATTCACCTTTCGGAAGCTGCTGTGTTTGGAATCTTTGCTGTAACACCTTCTAGAGTAAGTCAAATATAGAAAGTTGGTTTTAAATCATGCAAAAGATATGCATGAAGCTGCTAAGCTAATGGAGAATCCAGCTCACATGGATTATGCAACTGGGTGAGTAAAAATGTAATAATTATTGCTAGGTATATCACATGTCGCCGTACTTTAGTGCAGGGAGGCATAGGCTAATCCCAATTCTGTATGCCCTTCTATGTGTATTTGTGTGTGTTTGCGTAATTTTGCGTATGTGTTAATTGTTTTGGTTAACCTTTTTCATATTGCTTGTGCATTGACACCTTAACTCCAATTTCCACCGAACTCAAGTCATAGGTGCACCATAGAGATTTTGCATATCATGGTAGGGTTAAAGGTTACATACTAAGGTCAAAGGTCATTAGAGGTCATCTTGTGCAGAATGTCGAAAGTGGGTCGGCAATCAGGTGAACTATTGCATCGAGAACTTGTCCTTGTTAATATTTGGAACAGACTAATTCATCAATTGCAAAATTTATAATTTTTTATTTTAGTTTTGGGCTCTGTATTACATGTAAATGGTCCTTTTTTCCCTTAGGATGGCTCTCCCTATAAGCTTCATATCTGGTCTGATAACAAAGTACCGTCACCAAGTTGAATACAGACAACAAGATTAGTGTGACATAAATGAGTTGGATGTTAACCAGCCTCCCATTCTGAAGGAAATGCAGGAAACCTCCAATCTTCAGGTTGCAACAACTGTAAAGCAAACTACATTTCATAGCAACTACAGTAAGTATTGAAATTTAACTACCATGGTTTCTCCAGGTAGAACAAGGATGTAATTATTATTAATCTTTCCCTGGAGATGGCCAGCGCACAATAGTGGTTGGGAAAAAAATTGTGCGCTTTGACCGGATTCGAACTGCCGACCTTCGTATTACAATGATGTATTAAATAATACATTCTTGCCTACCTGGAGACTAAGTAGTTAATTTCAACAATATAAACAATTTGTATTTTATATACGTTCTGATGCTATCCGCTAGGAATGAAGGACAAAACCATTTGAACTAACACTAATCGTTGATATCTATCGCTCCTCAACAAACCCAGACTTGATAGCTAGTTTGGTAAGAGCATGTAATCGCTAAGGTCGCCGTTCGAATCCGGGCCAGGCTCAGGGTTTTTTTTTTTTTCCTACAGTAAGTATTTGATGATCATTGTAATATGTATCACATTATAATAATGCGAGTTTATTCCATAATTTGCCACAACATCTCAGTGTTATTACTGATAGTTAGATTTCAATAAACTTTCTGGTACTCTCAAAGGGAGTCCTAACTGTAGAACACAGATTTAACCATGGTTATCCCCTTCATGAATGTAACCTTTAACCCCTTTACCTGGAGCTGTGCTAGGCATTTCCTGGCCTGGCACACCAAGGATTTTAGCGGTAAAGATTGGCCTGTTGGTGACATGCCAGCCAGCACAATTTTGTGGGCAGGCCAGGACAATATCGGGCTAACATTTCACATTAAAACAACCTGGAAGCAGATCTTATGTCTAGCAATCAAAGGGCAGGTTCTGGCCGGGGGGAGGGGGAATCTTCTGTGGTGCCGCATTAGACAGTAATTGCCCTTTTAGGTTTCTATCTTCTGCTACAACATAGTGAAGGTTACTTTAGAATTCCCATTATGCAAATAAGGTTTATTCGTAACAGACTGCTGTTGAGTGTGCATGTGGCAGATGTGCTGTAGACAGCGTGAGTCTATTCGAAAAACTCATTTGCATACTTGGACTCTAATAAAAACTGCTACCGCAACATCTTGAAGTTACTTTTTTTTTCATTGGATTAAAAAGTCACTGTATTTTCCACCATCCTTTTTGACATGCAAACCTCTTCAAGCGCTTCAAAGCCTACTTCAAAATACTATAAAAGAATGTGTTTTACCAATGAACTCAATGACCAACAATCTTTTTTTATTTTTCTCCAACTTACTGTAGTTCAGTGGGATCCATGTGTATGAATACACAACATATGTAAATGGTCC